>JAODAG010194909.1:0-13929 GCA_027574785.1 Orphnurgus asper | reverse complement strand
AAACGTAGAAGGAAATGTCGGAAATAAAATATAAAACAAAAGGAAAACAAGATATAAAAACATAACCATTAATGGTAAAAGGCCAAAATACAGCAATAATGCAGAACTCACATCTTACAGTAACTGAATTTTAATAATCATTCATTAGGAAAGACGGACAGGCTGTTGGCACTGGGGTTATTGAATGGAAACACAGAAGCAATTGTCAGAAATAAAATACAAAACAAAAGGACAACTGAAAACTGGTATAACGATATGGTAAAATGCCAAAATAAACAAACACGCAGATGAATTTGACTAATCATTTCATTGAGGGAGAGAGAGGGACGGCTGGAGACACTGGGGTTATTGTATGGGAACACAGAAGCCAATTAATTGGAAAAGGAATGCGGAAGGTACGAAAATGACAAAAACAGAAATAACAGATGTCACTCGAACGATAAAGTAAACTGCTGAAATACAACAAAAACCGTGAAACTAAAAGGACTGAATTTGGATAAACATTTGATTTGGAGGGGACTAAAAGCACTGGGGTTATGGAATGGAAGAAACAGAAGCAATTGTTGGTAATAAAGATAAAACAAAAGGAAAACAGAAGACGCGTAAGTGATAAAAAATAATGTCGAACGATACAGTACTGTAAAATGCCAAAATAAAGCAAAAAGACGGAACTCACATCTTAACTAAATAATCATTTCATTGGGGGAAAGGAGGGGCTGTAGGCACTTGGGTTATTGCACGGAAAACACAGAAGCCAATTGTCGGAAAGGAATACGGAAGGCGCGGAAACGACAAAAAGAAAAAGAAATAATGGATGTCGCTCGAACGATAAATAGTCACGAAACTAAAATGACTGAATATGGATAAACACTTGAAGGGAAACAGAAGCAATTGTCTGAAATAAAATATAAAACGGAAGACCCGTAAACGACAGACAAAAAGGTAACGATTGTCGAACAGGCCGGTACCGTATAATGCAGCAAAAACGTGGAAATCAAATCTTAACTGAATTTGAATAATCGTCTCATTGGGGGAAAGGGAGTGGCTGAAGACACAGGTTATTGTACGGAAACACAAAAGCCAATTGTCGGAAAAGGAATATGGAAGGCCACAGAAACGACAAACAAAATGACGGATCCATCATACAGTAAATTGCCTACATAAAATAATTGACAGCTTCACTGAATTTGATGCTTGAACATTTGTTCACGGAGGGTGAGGTACTGGGGGTACTGAAGTACACGGGGTAAAGGTACTGGGGTTATTGAATGATAAACAATGATAACAATGAAACATGATAACAATGGATAATTGTATTGTTCGTAAGCAATATATTAGTTCATTTAACAAAATTAGAAACTGATGCTAGACGAAATAACTTAAAAGGAAACCAAAGGTGACTGTCGTTTTAAATGACAATTCTTTAAAATATTTGAATGTATCATCCAACTTATATGATTAATTTACATCATAATATAGGCCTAGCACTATTCCGCATGTTAACACCCTTAGTCATACAAAGAAACCACAAAGGGCGAGGGAAACCCTCCCCCTGGACATCACTGAATTGGTCCCCGTGCAATCGCTCTGGATGTAAACATGATTGCCACTTCAAATGTTCTCCCTTACCCCCTCAACTCAAATATGAACCTCCTCTCCCATTCCATCCCACCCCCATTCTTGCTCCTCCAAATCTGTCTCTCACTAAACACCACCATCAATATGATTCCACATTAATGTCTAGGCAGGAAGAGCCATATGTGTAGTCCAACCAAACAAAATATCTTATCACGGTAACTATCTGGAATTTGTAGTTTTGGGTAAATTCCAAGAAATATCCTGGAAGGCCTCAATGTCCTAGATTAAATGAATCATGCAAAAATTTCAGCTGTGCAACATCTCCATCAAATTATTGAAGTTCATTGGTGTTAGCCAGTTTATGAAGAGGTGAAATGTTATGTGAATACATTTGTCTTGGATACTGCAGACAGACACATTACCATTTCTTTCTTATCTTTTTATATAGTTTTGTAATCAAATGACATCGCCACCTTTCATATCATAACGACTGCTAAAATGCATACAAAATAATTTTCTTGCTACAAGACATAGCCCACTCTTCCATTTCTTTAAGAAAAAACACCAGGCTTCAGGTCTGAGATTATGAACACTACTTTTAAGCAGCTCCCCAATATACTTTGATTTGATTCCAATTTGATTTCTGTGCTGATCAGAGAACTATGATTCAATGCATAGCCTATAAAATTGTAAGTCATGAAATTGGCATATAATACACAGTATAAGCATGCAGGTGACCATTATCTCCATAGGGTGTGATCTGGTCTAATCATAGTGAATGTAGTTTATGCAAGGAAGTTTTAATCTGGAAGACAACCTGCTGTGTTTATTACCCTGCAACTCTGTAATTGTTTATCTCACTTGAAGTAATTGCCATCAGCCTATGGTTATTATAATATTAAACTATCAAAGGATAATAACTTATCCTCACTTTGGCCCCTACCAGCATGTTGGTTCAGCATTTGTCATTGTTCTCCATCTATCATGTCTCTCTCTACATCCATCTATCCACAATTTTTGGATCAAATGAGGTCATTCACTGAAAATACTTCTTTTCCCACAGAAATAATATTGATGAGTCACTCATATTGATCATTGGGTACTGCTTCATTCTGGTAATCAATAATATCAGGTCAAAGGTCATCTAGAGGTCATTTTATTTTAAAATGCTCACATCTCTTTAAAACTGTGTCCTACAATCTTTGATGGATTTTAATGAAACTTTGAGACTGATGATCCTTGGGCCAGGAGTAAATTTCATGGATTTTAGGGGTCATTTGAGGTAATCTAAATGCTCAAAATGTTCGCCCACTGAAATAAGTTGATGTTGATCAAATTTCTTCATAAATATTCTTGAGTTTATAAAGAATGTAATGTATTTTGGGAGGTCATTGAAGTAACTATATTGAAAATTCCTATTAAACTGCTTTGGTGGTAATTAATGCACTCCAAGTGGTTATTAAAGATGCAAGTCCAAATGCCACACCCAGTAGGAGCCACTGCAACATAGTTGCTCTAGTATTATTTTGGCTTAATTATCATAGGCCTGTTCGCTATGTGAGCTGTGAACACTTATCACATGTACATTGTAAAGTACTTCTAGGAAGTCAAAGTTGTAGTAGAGGCCATGATGTTGTGCTTGTTAAAATCAGCTGTGATGCAAATTAGGTGCATGATGGCCCTCGGGTATGCAGGTACCAGACAGGTAATAGATGGTTTCTGTGTCTGAAATTTGGGCATGGTGCAAGCACTCATTCCTAACTTATTAACTGATTCTTTTATTTGTTTTGAGACTTCTTGTCCTTAATTGAGTATGGATTATATCACAATTGCTGCATTTAGTACTTGCGTATGCACGCTATGCTGTAGATAACCTCCTTGTAATGAGTGTGGATCGTGTTCATATGTTAATCTTGCTACGTTTAGTACTTCGTGTTTGTTGTTTCCTGGATTTTCATGGTTTATGTACAGATTCTATACTATAAAGAACATTCCTCTGATAAAATGTACTGTTGTTAATCCTCCTCAGAGTGATCGCATTTGTTTAAATTGTCGACGGATGGAGCAGACAGAATGTGAGTGTCCTTGTGAGTGTGACCTGACCCTTGATCCATGTACAGGGGACCTGGTTAAAGAAGAAGACAGGTAAGGCTAGTTTCATCATCACAAAGATGTGTGTGAATGAATATATGCAAACCAGAGCTTCAATTGAAGCACCCCCTGAGTCACCCAATGGGCAGGTACTGCCCATGGAGAAAGTTACGGAGTCACTATGCACCTTAAATGGAGTTGGCTGCTGAATCGCCCAGTATCCAAGTGCCTTCAATTAAGGCAGCAATGAGTCACCCTGTGTGCAGTTATCTTCAATGGAGTCAGTCACCTTTGTGTTAAGTACATTCAATGTTAGCAGCAGTTAGTCACCTGATTTTCAAGTACTTTAATTTGAGGCAGCTTGAACATATAGGTTAGGCAGCCTGAATATACAAGCTTAGAAACATTAAACTCTTAAATAATTTCAGCATATTGTTAAGTCTAAAGGTGATATTGGGCAACACTGAAGTTAGTTGGCATTATCACTCAAAATATACCATTACAAAAAACATTTGGTTTACAACTTGCATAATTTATCCCTTCATTTGTTATGAGATCTCCTTTATTTACTTCTAGAAACTTTTTAAACTTATTAAAGATATTTGATTTTTTTTACCTTTATTTGCAGAAACCCTGCCTGTCCTGGTAAAGAAGAGGATGATACTTTACCAAAAGTAGCTGAGAGTATCACACAAGACCTATCACAGTGTATAAATACAATGTGTAAACAGAAGACAACTTGGGAGTACGTAATTTCCCCAGCCCTAGAGTAACATAATCTCATAAGACATATCACAGTGTATAAACAGATGACAACTTGGGAGTAAGTAACTCCCCCAGCCAGTGGCATAGCCAGGGTTTTTGAAGTGGGGGTAACTAGATTACATGGATGGGCATTGTGATTGCCATCGTAGGATAGGGGTCTAAAAGGAGGGGTGTCCCATGTCTATAATCAAGGATGCTTAGATGCAAAATGATATCTTTTGCAAATTTTGGGGGTAAATTTATGGTTTCCATTGGGCTCACACAATCTATAGTATAATTAATATTGTTCAACTCTGGAAAATGTTCTTGAGGATTTCTGGGGTATTGTGTTTGCATCAAATTTAGATAAGAGCGATTGTTCTATTTTTGTGGTCCTTAGCAACTTTGTCCACAAGTCTAAATCTAAATTTTCAAGTGAAAGTACTGCCAGGTTGCTCGGTCTGCTGTGTGCCATGGAGTTCCTGACAACAGTTTTGATGAGCTTCATAGCTAAAAAGTCCTTTCACAGATGGCAGAGGACCTGTGCAATCTTGGCAAGTCTGTAGAGCTCTTGGAGAGTCTCTGCAAATGGTTTTAGAGAGGAAACAAACAAAGATTCTGGTGTTGTTTGCCCATCATTTCTACAATGTTGTAATAGATGCTTTGTTGAGTGTATTTCATGTATAAGATCTTCTTTGTTTGCATTGTAATGCCATGACAAAACATAGAGCTTTTCCATTAAAGAAAAAGTGAGCAGCATCATGTTCACCCTTGGTAATATCAACAAGCACCACATTGAGACAGTGAGCATGACAATGCACGTAGTATGCATACTGTGCTTCATTTGCCACCGAACTGCTACAATGAGTTTGCCATTGATGCCATAACCTTGGCCAACTAAGTTTTGCCGGTAGTCAATCCTGTGAGTCCGTAGAATGTCTAAAATAGAAATGGTCATCGTTTCTGCATGCAGGTCAAATGCCGCTCTGAATTGTACAAAACTTTCATGTATTTCATCGTCATAAAAGTAATGAATCACAGGAGAGACCTGTTCAGTCTTGGACATATTGTTACTCTCGTCGACAAGTATTGAAAATACTTTAGACTTTCACTTCCTGAATAATCTCTTCTCGGATCATAGTAGCGAAGTTAAGTATGATTTTGATCTGTACCTCTGGGCTATGGAATTGGGCATTCTCCGGGTACCTTCCAGTCGCTGTTTGACAATGTCATCATGGCTAGTGAATATTTCCTGGATTTGTAACTACGTCATTTTCTCTGTGCAAGTTTCTGGGTGCATGTCACCAAAATCACTTCCCCGAGTGATTTGATGAAGTGGCGATATTTTTCTCACTGTTGACTGATAATTATCACTTACCATCTATCCAACAGAAGTTCCACATGTTCTGATATTTTTATACTCTGTGAATGCAACCATTGCATCTTGGTGGTAGTCAGTGGTGGTGCATTGCAAAACCACCCGATTTTCCAGAATAGAATATCCATTAGTTGTGAATGACTTCTCAATGTTCACTGAAGGTGATGGAATTGAAGGCATGCAAAGCAGAACACACAATTTGCACTTTGCGAGCATCCCACGGATTGGCCTTGAACCACTCTGAACGCAAGGACTGAAGAGTGCATTGTATAAAGGTAGTTCTGCAATATTGAGATTATATTGAGAAAAAAGGTATATCCACGACTCTAAATCGGCCAAACGAATCGGGTAAAACATTAATGAGTAACATAGTCTCATAAGATATATCGCAGTGTATAAACTAAACTGTAAACAGAGGACAACTTGGGAGTAAGTAACTTCCCCAGCCCTAGAGTAACATAGTCTCCTAAGACATATCACAGTGTCAACAGAGGACAACCTGGGAGTAACTAACTTCCTCAGCCCTAGAGTACATAATCTCATAAGGTCTATGGCATTATATACACACAATGCGTAAACAGAGGTTAACATTAGAAGTGAGTAACCGGCTCATCCCAAGAGTGACATAATCTCATTAGACATATCAGTGTCTAAACACAATGTGTAAGCAGTGGACAACTTGGTAGAAAGTAACCTCCCCAGCCCTAGAGTGATAGTCTCATATGACATATCACAATGTATAAACACAATTGTAAACAGAGGACATCTAAGGAGTAGCTTCCCCAGCCCTAGAGTAACATAGTCTCCTAAGACACTAACATAGTCTCCTTGGGAGTAAGTAACTTGGGAGTAAGTAACTTCCTCAGCCCTAGAGTAACAGTCTCATAAGTTCTATGGCATTATATAAACACAATACGTAAACAGAGGTCAACATTAGAAGTAACCGACTCATCCCAAGAGTGACAATCTCATTAGACATATCACAGTGTCTAAACACAATGTGTAAGCAGTGGACAACTTAGTAGAAAGTAACCTCCCCAGCCCTAGAGTGATAGTCTCATAATACCTTATGAGACTATATTACTCTAGGGCTGGGGAAGTTACTTACTCCCAAGTTGTCCTCTGTTTACACTTTGTGTTTATACACTGTGATATATCTTATGAGACTATGTTACTCTGGGGAAGTTACTCCTGAGATCTGTTTAAAACATGGTTAAACCTCTGTTTACACATTGTGTTTATACATTGTGATATGTCTTAGGAGACTATGTTACTCTATCGGGCTGGAGAGTTGCTCCCAAGTTGTCCTCTGTTTAAAATTGTGTTCATAGTTTATACACCGTGATATGTCTTATGAGACAATGTTACTCTGTTTACAAATTGTGTTTATACACTGTGATATATCTTAGGAGACTATGTTACTCTAGGGCTGGGGAAGTCATTCCGAAGATGTCCTCTGTGTAAACATTGTGTTTATACATTGTGATATGTCTTAGGAGACTATGTTACTCGATAGGGCTGGGGAGTTAATCTGAAGTCTCCTAAATTATATCACAGTGTATCAACACAAAGTGTAAACAGAGGACAACTTGGGTGTAAGTAACTTCCCCAGCCCTAGCATAACATAGTCTCATAAGACGTATCAAGTTATATTGCATTATATAAACACAATGCGTAAACAGAGGTCGACTTTAGAAGTAAGTAACCGGCCCATTACATGAGTGACATAAGCTCATAAGATAAACACAATCTCAGTGTATAAACAATGTGTAAACATTCCTGCTCCTAGAGTAACCGCGTCTCAAGACTTTCTAAACACCATATAATATAACATTATGTATTGTGTTGTATGCTGGCAACTAATCTTCTTTTATCATGCATCTCAATGATATCTATTTCATTTTCAATGAATATCCTTAATTCTGGTTGCAGTTCCTGCTTCGGTACCCTCAATTGTGAATGGTGTATGGTAGGGAGAGACAATAAACCCCTAAATGAGCCTTACTGTGCCAGCCAGAGGGAGTGTTTTGGAGGTGTGGTTGGAGCTGAGACCCCATACCAGGACCAATTTAGTAAGTTTTTTTTTTTAGCCAGACTTTTTTTAGCCAGAATTTAGCCAGACTTGGTGTACCAAGTCTGGGTGAGGTGTTTCAAGGATCAGAATCTATAATAACATTGCATATTTCAGTAGCACCAGACTCCATGTATCGCCTAAGCAGAGATCATAATGACATTGCTTATTTAAGTAACACCTGAATGTAAGAATCACCTGATCCGAGATAATGACATTGCTCATTTAAGTATTACCCGATTATATGAATCACCTGAACCATAAGAATCACCTGATCAGAGATCAAAATGGCATTACTCATTTAACCCTTTCAGTGCTCAAGTCCACTCCAGGTGGCATTTGCGGCCACACTTCATACATCACTGAATCGATATATGCATCCGGGACATATTTTCCTAAACGCACATACTAAGCATGCCATATACTGGTATTGAAACTATCACCTGATGACATTGCATATTTCCATTACACCTACATACGGTCACCTTGTTAGGCTGCTGCAAATCAACTTAACAAGAAATAAAAGACCTGCTTGTCTTGGCAATCGATACACCCAGATGGTGATTGGCACCATTTATGTCTGACAGGGAAAACATGAATTCCTGGATCGAGTTATCAATAGCATTCATGGTCTATGTGGAGAAGACAATATATCTTGTAAAGTCTTTTATGTTTTATTGCAGTTGATTTCAGTAAGGACCAGTACCAGCATGGACCAGGTTCTCACATCGGGTCTGTTGCGGGGGCCTTGCTTGGTATTGTGACATTCCTCATCTTGGTGATCTACGTTTATTGTCATCACATCCATAAAGAGGCACGTCGTCAAAATGAGATGGCTGATCATGGATCTCGGGCTTCTGTTCGGGTCAATGTATCCAACGAGAATGTTGCTGTCATGGAGGAAAACGATGATGACCAAAACAACCCTCCAGGAGGAGGTAGATGTAAGCACAAGAATAAGTATGAAGACCATATAGAATAATTCATTTTTGTTGTTTTAGTTAATAAGAATAATTAACCTTCCATGATGAAAGTGTTTGAAGACCATGTACAATGTTGAATTGAGAAGTAGATCCTATATTCTACATTCTATAATATTGCACTTTGTTGCACTTTGCAGACGGACAAGGCAACATTGCCCTGGCAGCTATGGAACCACCCAACCCTTATCACCAGGCACCACGGAGGGGCATAAGAATCTGGAGGCGACACCCTAATGCCCCAAGTGAGAGTGACCATGGATACAGTACCATGACGCCTCATGAGGACAGTGAATACCATTATGTCGAACCAGAACCAATTGTGGGTGCACCTATGTATCAAATGGTAGAACCACCCCCTGGGGTTGTTCACCTGCATCGTTCTGAGTCCCCGTCTATGTGTACATCTTTGCTTGACTGTGAGAGTGATGCAGCAACTTGTGGTAGTGGGCCCATAACAATTCCTAAAATTGATCCACCCCCTCAAACAGTACTTCCAAGAAAATCTCATCGAATGAGAACACAAGTACAGGTTCATTCACTTGATACTGTTTGCTGATGTTGTCTATTAATGACCACAATCAGGACAGGAGTAGGCTTACAAGTTCATTCACTTGATATGGTTTGCTGACCTTGTCTATTAATGACACCCAAGAAGGACAGATGTGCAGGTTCATTCACTTGATATTGTTTGCTGACCATGTCTATTAATGACACCCAATTATAACAGGAGTACAGGGTCATTCACTGGGTATTGGTTGCTGACCTTATTCATGCATGACACCCAATAAGGACAAGAGTATGAGTACAGGTTCATTCACTTGATATTGTTTTCTGACCATGTCTATTAATGAAACCCAAGCATGACTGCAGTACAGGTTCATTCACTAGGTACTGTTTGCTGACATTCTATTAATGACACCCAATCAGGACTTGAGTACAGCTTTGTTCACTTTATACTGATTGCTGACCTTGTCTATTAATGGCTCTAATCAGTACAAGTCCATTCATTTGATTCTGTTTGATTGAATTTCTGGTGGCAAACATCCATCATGCTGCTTGATATGTCAAATTTCTATGTCTGTAAGTTTTTTCTTCATGGTTGCATTCTTCTTAATTCTAAACTTGGCTTGAAACATCTGTTCAGGGATAGCCAAACCCATATTTAAAGTAATTCAGATAAAAAGGAATAGAGAACAACATTCAGGTTCCTGGTCACCCTGCATAAAGTCACCCGGAAACGTGGCATCCATCTTGCTCGATCAAGCTGATATGCTGCACGGTCTATTGTTGTGCGTTCCTCTCGATGTTCAAGACTTGTTAGGCGATGCACTTCTGTCGCCTAAATTTGATCTGAAGTAAAAGTCACTGTGCTTCATTAATTTCAGCTATTCAAAGACCCAGCAAGAAAACAACATGCACCTTTATCAACTAGCCATGCTTCAACTGACAAACTATTCTGCCATGCTATATAAGAAGTAATGTCACATGCACAAATGGGTAAAGTTTGGATAACTGGATGATTGGAAGTACATTGTTAGGCTAGCTGTTGTGACACTGACTTCCTGTTTGTCTGGGTGGTAGTTTCTTTTATAATGTTTCCATTTGTCTTCATTTCTGCATATTTTAATTGCCATGTACATCAACATGAGGTATGTTTTGGTGAGCCATTGTGGTGCTATATACCAATCCAATTTGAGAGTCCTTTTGGATGTTACTGTATTTAGCTACGATGGAACTTACAGTAGTCACTAAGTGCAGTTATAGAGTGGACTTGGGCTGGAGCAGTGAGTGATACACCTATCTATAGCAAGTAATTACTTGGTGGATGTAATATTACAAAATTCTCTGGTATTCAATTGTTCCTTGAGAGTAGGTCAAATGTCAGAGTAAGTGGTGAAGTGATTTAAGTGTTCCCATTAGTTACTAGGATGGAATGGATCATTTTACCAAAGTTAGTAAAGGTGCAATGTAACTTGTTAAAATCATAGAATATTGCCGGCCTCTCCCAGAGTGTATAGATAAGCAGACTTGACCTGTGATTGTATGCTGTAAAATAATCCACACGTGATTATGCCAGGGCTGAAGGGCTGATTAGACAACATTCGTCTTCATTTCTGTGTATTTTCATTGCCATGCATTTCATAATCAACATGAAGTATGTTTGGTCAGGCATTGTGGCACTATATAGCAATCCAATTTGAGAGCCCAACAGCCCAAGTCCTGTACTTGGGATGATATTTAGCTACGATAGAACTTACAGTAGTCACTAAGTACAGTTATAGAGTGGAAATGGATTATGCCAGGGCTGATTAGGCAACAGAAAATTCACCTCAAGAAGGTGGCTGGTCTGGTTCACATTTCTGTTAGTCCAGTGCCAATTGTGGTTGATGGTGATTCAAGTAAGTCAATGTATATAGTTGATGAAGTTTTTTAAGGCCATTATGATGGCATCGGGTATATTTATCATTTTTTATTACAGCTGAGCAACAGTTCTAGGCTGCTTGTGTCACAGATATGAAATAATTAAGGTTGTAAGGTCTGCAATAGCAGTTTGTTTGTAGTGTTAAATATGTAAATACATGTATTTAGTATGGAACCACATTTATTTCAGTCATTTTAAAACAGCCCAAATCTTTTATTATACTTGCTTTTTTTACACCTTTAATTGATTGCCATTTTCATTTCGAAAGGCTTGTTTTTGCTTTCTTTAGCACTTCACTATAACAGGCCATTTGACATGGCTGGTCATCGCTTCAAATAATTTGTCATCTGGTTGGAATTTTCCAGAAGGGCGTGTCGCTGTTTCACATGAAGTGTTGAAGTAAGAGTGAGCCGTTTGAAAGAGAAATTAATTCGAAATTGATAACTTGACAAATGGCTGGTAATCCCTTCAATTAACTTCATTAGAAGCAATAACGGCCATTTTCGTATTTGAAAATTGATTGGCTTATGTGTACTTCCAACACTTTTTGAGGCAATAACAAGCCCCCAAGACCAGCCCATTTGTAACTTCATTAGAAGCAATAACGGCCATTTTCGTATTTGAAAATTGATTGGCTTATGTGTACTTCAACACTTCGTGAGGCAATAGCAAGCCCCCAAGACCAGCCCATTTGTGGCGGTCAAGCTTGTTATAAGCAATTAGCTAACCATTTGACACGATTTCAATTTTTTTTCGAAAGGCTTGTTTTGTTTTCTTCAGAAAGCGAAAACATGCCATTTTGAAGCGAAATTGCCTTTGACTTTGTTGGTCCATTGTTGGTCATCGCCTAAATGGGTTGTCATCTGATGAAATGGTTGGAATTGCTCGAAAGTGTGTGTTATTTAACCTGAAGAGTTGAACAAAAAGCCATTTAAAAGGGAAATCAAATTGACGTGTCAATGTTTGGTTTTCCCTTCAAATATGGCCAGTTATTTTCTTCAATACTTCATTAGAAGTAATAATAGGCCATTTGACCAATTTCTATTTTGTATCGAAAATTGATCTGCTTACGTGAGGAAACAACAGCCCTTTCGAGTAAGACCATACCATGCAGTGAATGCAACAAAGATGATATGGCGAATGGAGGTAACATGCAATATATAATGACATACAAGTATATGGAATGGTGATGACATACATATATAGGGAATTGAGATGACATGCAGGTATCTCCATTCCATATATGTGAAAGGAGATGACAGACAGATTGTGGAGTGGAGATGACATGCAGATATATTGTATGGAATGAAGATAACATACAGATAAAACATACAAATGTGGAATGGAGTTAACATGCAGGTATATGGAATGGAGGTGACATGCGTATATATATTGCATGGAATGAAGATAACATACAGATTTATGCCCCTTACTGTCGGAAACCTAAAATGGTCAAACAACTTGATATAGTCTTGTGCTGGCCGGCAAGACTGGACTGGATGGGGCACTTCTAAATAATGGATAACATATCCAGGCCGTCCGGCACCTCCAACATGACATCACAAGATACGGTCCATATGTATGGCCAAAGAGGTCTAACCCGACTATACACAAGTCATGTGCGGGGGAAATGTGAATGAGGCATGAAAGTTACACTTCTAAACAATGGATGAACATAACGAACATATTCCCTCACTACCGCCCGCCGGAACCTCTAAAATGACATCACCATATGCCAATAATTGGTCAAATGAGCTTTTTATGCTTACAATTCGAAATACAAGTCTTGTACCGCGCCAGAATGGTGGAATGGCTCGTTGTGTGATAGCGAGCTAATCTATTTGCGTAAGGGTAGGTCGAACACCATACCGATGATTGCCTGAATAGATTGGCATACTGTGTGACGTACCGCGAGCTAGTCATTGTATTGTGTACTATCATAATAACACTGCGCCATTCCATTTCAGACAAACATTCCTTTTTGTGTTCCATGATTCTGATAATACACAGACTGATCAGCTCGCGATCCATAGTAAGCCTTCCATTCCTGCCTGCGATCATCCTTACAGTGAGCCATTCTATTCAGGCCATCATTCCATATAGTGTTCATTCTGATACTACGGTACGCAATAATTATACTGATCTGCTCGCGATAACATACTTGAGGCGTTCTGGTACGCACCACAATTAGTTGCTCCATTGACTTATGCACTAATTTCAATGTGACCGCCTTTAGATTTTGAGCGAGGAGACGACAACGCTTATGACAGTAGCCTGCACCCAACCCCAAAGAACTGCTTCGGACGATCCGTATTCCTACGTATCTGCCACGAATGACTAAAAGTGTTTAAATCATCCTAAACCTCCCAATTTTCATACCATGTGCTTTAAATTATTTTTTCCGACGGTTAACTTTTAGGTTGGAGCTATAGGCATTAATTAAGGGAGAGTGAAAGCCAGCTCTTCATTCCCAACTTCTTGCAAGCTACTTTGTTAATCTTTACTGCAAAATTAGTCGCTTTGACTGCCATGTATTGACTGCAAAATACAACATGTTACGGACGCAGAGAAATAATCAGTTTGATTATGAAGTCGAGTCTCTGTGTCGTGCTAGAGTGGGAGGATTTAGTCAAAAGTTAATTCTTGTTTTTTGGGGTGGGGT
>JAODAG010194687.1:0-13931 GCA_027574785.1 Orphnurgus asper | reverse complement strand
CATATGCGCATGCACATATGCGCATGCACATATTCGCATGCACATATACGCATGCACATATACGCATGCACATATACTTTCTCTGGTGGATTTTCTGAAAACGTTTTCCTCGCGTTATGTTACTTTTATTACAGCAGTTCCTTTTCACTATCTGTAGTAAACAAGAAATGAACAAAAAAAGAGAGAAATGAACAAACATCTTTGAAGTTACTCGAGGGAAATATTCGTCCTCGAAAAATCCTAACACTTACGTTTTACAGACAATGCATTGACTCGACTTCGGAAGAAATGCTAATGTAATCATACGATCACGCAGCCCGTAAAACTATTAAAGGCGTCATTATCTAGCTATAATTTAATTTCGAGCCGCTTTTTTCGGTATTCGCTGACGTAACGGCCGTGCGTCTGTATCTAATTTCATTGTAGGTATCCAACACCTTTAGAAACGTACCACTTATAAATGTGCGATATAGCATCACAGTCTAGATTAAAAGTCAACGAAAAGGAAAAGAATAAATATGACGTTCAGCTTTTTAAAGAACTATTTATATATGTAACAAAATCTAATAAACTATGATAAGTGATAAATGTTGACACCACATCATAAGGTGGAACATACCTATTGTTGCATTCGTTGTTATGAATGTGGGATTATTATTAGTTAACGATACCAGAATTATTCGTCGAACGCAGGCCAGCCCCCCAAAGCGTAACATCGTACCCCCTAATAAACACCATAATGATTCACTCTGAACAGGTGATCGCCTACAAAGTAATCAATTTTCCGAAATAATCAAAGCAGTTTGGTTTAGAAATTGAATTACGGTTATTTTTAAATACCTAGAAGCATAGGCCTGCAACCTAAAATAACGTAGCTTTTAGAGAAAAGGCCACCGTGGAAAGGTACCCCCATGGGCACGAAAACCAAATACACAAACACCTGTTAAAAGAAAGTTGAGACAGCAGATATTTCCGTTATACATGACATTATGCTTATAATGAGCATTAATTAATGGATGGACCCAAAACAGAGCAACGTGAAATAAATATATATATTACTTCAGTTCTCTAAAATATTTTATACAAGAAATGAAAACACTACACAATTCTAAAATCATGAAAGCAACTAAAAAATCAAACAAAAGATAAAAAAGATTACAATTATTGTTTTGGCGAAGGGACCGCGAAGTGAGTTTGAAAGTTTTTAATATTCTTCTCTGGGGGAGGGCAGGGGGCGTCGGGGATTAAATTTAACCCATTTTTGGGATCAGTAAGTATCCTTACATGCAATCTGGAGGTTATACTTGTTACCGTATCTTTTGTAAAGTTTAGTGCACGATTTGCATTTCGACCCACGAATTCATTTGCACTGTTAAGAAGACACCGTCAGTTGTTGTCAGTGGAAATGACAATATTATGCATCGTCATCTTCTCTTCTCCCACGATGTCTGCATTTCATTCAAAATGTCTCCGACAGCAGGTCACGACTCAGTTCTTATATAGTAAGAAACCGCCAGACGATTTTAGATAGAAAATACTTACACACCTTCGTAGTAGCTACTGTATCTGTAGTCGTTCATCTGGCCGCTTAGTTCGACTTACTGCGCATGGTCTCTAAACCCATCGATCAGTGCGTAACTAGATGGAGCAGACTATATACTGTGTATGTTGTCTAATACGGTTAACAGTAGCCAGTGCACATATAGTACCAGCCAACACAGCCCTACATCCACCGTGTGAATACCTATGGATCACGTCTATTACGCACAAGGCAAACTAGACATTTAATTGGCATAAAACGACTTTTAGCATAGTTTTATTTTATTTATACAGATATATGTTCGAGCTCAGCATAAAGTGAGGGGGGGGGGGGGTAATAAATCCCCCCGCCCCATTCTCCACAACCCTCGTGCTTTAATGATAGAATAAGGGGATTTAGGGTTTACATTGCTATATCCCATGGTGGATTTTTATTGGTCCTGGAGCATACACAATAAAGGTCAAACTACGGTGACCGTCGTAATGTTATCCAATTGCGATCAGCAGTTTCTGCGCTTGCGTTTAGTCGAAACACTTTTCTCGTTCCTCGTATTTTCTGTCGGACGAAAACCTGGAAATTATAATAATCAACCACCTAATATTGCTCGCGTGAGCACACATATTTGTTTTACATTCAAACCGAGGACTCCATTGTAAAAGTTCCTTGTGAGAACTACCTAACCCTAACATTATCAATAAAATGAACAATAGGTTTCTAACGAGGATTCCTTTGAAATGACTACGGAGGACCGTTTGAATTCCTTTGTTGATTCTCCTCTCGGTAAGAATACAAAACAAACGCACACTCAAATGCGCAGGCGTGAATAATATTCAGACCGGGGGCTCCATTGTAACATCCATTGTAAGAATTTACTCAGTGCCCCCCTTATCCATAACAATACAAACAACAAAAATGTTGAGGACTTCATGATTCTTTTGAATTAACTAACTAACCGAGGGCGTGGATTTCTTTGTTCAAGCCATTACTCCTAACGCTCTGGACACACACACCCATGCACACGTACATTTACGTTTTGCATTCAAGGAATGTGTGAACTAACCCCTAACCCTAACCTTTTATAACCAATATATTCAACAATACATTTCTACCGAGGACTTGGCGATTCATTTGAAATGACTACAAATGACTTGAACTTCCTTTGTTCAAGTTCCCTGTCAGAATACAAAACACGTACACACCGAACAAACGGAGACACTCGACAACAACAATCAAATACCTAATGAAAGGTGAGAGAGCCGCATTATTCACTATAATTGAGATTTCAGTCTAGATCGAGAACAACGTCACACACCGGGTATGTGATTGATGCCACCAAACCACTGCAATTAACAACGCCTTTCATTCGTCATACTTATTCGTTATAATTATATCAATGAATAAAAATGGCGAAAACATTACCGTCATAATACACAACTGATAAGAATTGTCACGCCAGTGCAGACCGACACAGACAGGACATACACTTATACACAAAATGCAGAGGAGCCATTATATTCTCAACAATTAGTAGAGCTTATTTGATATCCTTTTTTTTCTTTTTAAGAAAATCACCCAAGATATAAATTTCGGCTCTAAAACCAAACAACTGTAAAGACCTTGATATCATTGGGCCAGTGTATGCCACGTAATGTGCAGTTCATAACTCTGCATGTTAGAGAACAGCCCAATATTTGTTTTTAATGAAAACCCACCCAAGAAAGAACTTGTGGCTCTAAAGCCAGTATTAGCCAAAGCATGTGACAGAGACTTGCTTTTAACTTATTTAAAACAAATTCAAAAGGGTTATGTCGAACTTACAATCACCTTGTGATGTTTTGTTAATGAAGAATGCTTTATTCGAAAGGCGGAAATTCTAATTTTGGAAATATTCTTGACTCATTAAAGACTTCCAAAACTTCAAGTTTATGCCAACTACTCCTTTTAAAAGGCGGAAGGGGAAAAAAGTCCTTCGGCTAAATATACAAAAAAGAATCTTTTCAATCAAAGACCAAAGATGTGGAACACAGCCAACGCACTTCGTTCCTACGTTTTCCGGAAGTTTCCATCTGATTGGCTATTCAGACATGACGTCACGTTTGTCTGCCTGTAAAAGGCGTTGATTATCTGCGAAGCTGTTTAGTCAAGAGAGAATTTTGGTCCGTGGTTTGATTCCGTTGGGCAAAGAGGAATTTCCCGAGAAAGAGGTGACTTGTTATCCAACTAAAAGTATTTTATCTGGAGTCGGAAGTAACCTGCGGCCGAGAAAGTTTTACACTGGCGAACAGAGGAGGACAAGAAAGACACTCCACAGAAAATACAACAGCAAAACAACCTAAACGACAGCGAAGAAAGTAGGGGAGGGTCGAAGATACACAGATAAACCTTGAAGAAGAACCAAAAAAAAAAACAACTGCGCTCGAGTCCAACCAAAATAATAATAATAATTATAACATATAAAACGACAAAACTTACTTTCAATTTCCAAAATGAAGGCCTACCAGATCTTAATACCAGCTGTCGTCTGCGTCTTTGCCGCTATTTTAGCGAGATCGGAAGCCGACGATGAGCTGAATAGGTTGAACAATAGACTGTACGAAATAACCAAAGAAATGGAAGAACGACTGAAAGAAAGACAGCTGGAGGATGCCGACTTGATATTTGCAGATGCGGAGGATAAACGGGGAACGAAGGTAAGAGGATATCCGACACTTTTTGTCGAAATTTTATATTTCAACCTTGAAAGCATTCCTCTCGGTTACGGTACGTTCTTGTGATGTAAACCTGTATCTTTCTTGATCAATATTGTAGTCTGTTATAACTGTTACGCAGGTCATGTTAATCAGGGACCGGGATATTGTACAACTGAGAACGTCTTTAGTCCGGCGTAAGTAGAGTCAAACTGGCTGGTTTTTTGCTTTAAGAAAGAAAAAAACCCATCTAAGAAAGACGGCAGCATATGCCGCGGTATCACATATCATAATGGCCAGTTTCCCTGGCCCAAATCCTATTTCGATCGGACTGTTTGAGGCCAAGAGTCAAATATCCTACCCTGAAACGGTGACTTTGATTTCAATATATAATCATGCAGAGAAGTTATAATGTTTTTGCTTCATACATTCACTGTATTGGAGACAAATTTGGCCAAAAAGGTCACCAGTTCACAAGGAGGAATAAAACAAATTTATGAAAGACAACGTTGGAGTAACTTTTTCTTACAAAGAGCGATGTGAGTCAATCAAATCATGTTTACTGTGCACCGACAACCACTCAACAAACATTTATGTAACTGTATTGTACTATTCTATTTTTATTTATTTCTTGAAAAAAGTAATGTAAGATTACAACGAGTGTCATGTTTTATAATCTACATGAATGCTGGAGTAAAAACACCCCACACAATAGTGTCGGTCCTTCAAAGCAGACGATACAATGAATTTGGCTGGATAATCAAAAGCAAATGATTTTTTTGGACGGGTGCTTCTCAGTTCAGTGGCTTTCTTTTTGAGTAGGCTACGGTAAAGTCATTCATACTCTGACGGATATATATATGTACTTTGCTATCAAATGAGACTGTAAAATTGAAGGTGTTTACTGCTGGATTGCTTAAGTTACCGAAAGTGTGGTATAAACATGCACGTTCAATTTGCAAGACCATTTGCATTCAAGGGAAAATACGTTATCAGCTTCTCGGCTCTTTGGCTACGATCGTGTGCAGTATGTGTTTACGTTAATAACGGTCTCCTCTGGTTAATTAAACTAGTGTGACTGTTCTCCAACAGAGGCATGTGGTACATGTCCATTACGTGGCACTATACAAATAATCAATGTGTACAGTTCGATCGAAAATTGATTGGGGCTAGGAAGTGGATCAGTTTTGACGCCAAGGTACCGACATACGTTGCCGACGTTTGGTTCTTTCTTGGGTGGCTATTCTTTAAAAAAGCAACAAATACGTTGTCAGCTTCTCGGGATGGATCAATGGTGTTAAAGGCGGCATGCACTGGTTAACGGTGGGGCTATTCTCCAACAGAGGGCTTGCTCTACACATTACGTGGCACTACACTTGCCCGACGATGTCTATTGTGGGTATACAGTCCGATCGAAATCGTATCGTGGTTTGTGAAGTGGATCAGTTCTTTCTTGAGACGACGTTACTTTAAAATGAAAAGAAGGTTGCCAGTAATGCATGTATCATGAGAGTTATAATAGTCTAAAGTTTAGTCGATCGACGTGACACTGTAAGAATGATGAGTAGTGCTGCATACCTCATTTTCATTCGCATCCTACTGTATGCTGTTAATAGGGAGTATCAGAGAGGACAAGCAATAATGATGAGGGCAGTTGAAATTAGCCATAGTCAACAGGTTCTTCGTTTGTATTAAAACAAATCTATCAGCCAGTGACCTGCCTTCTGTGAATGACAGATCTTCTTCGAAACGCCGAAATAACCGAGTGATAATTACATCTAAGTCCCGTGAAAAGTTGAATAACGAGAATAATCAGGGATCGGGCAACCCTCACTTCCAGTATAAAACAGAATGCATCCCCCCTTCGCTCAAAATGGTATAGTCTCTGCTCGGCGAATAATATCTCATACATTCAGCCCGCTGTTCTCTAGTCGTAATGCCTCCCTCTGCATGTATGCCAGTATACTTTGGTACGTGGCAGATACGGGCTTAGAAAAGTTTCGTCCCGAGAGACTGGGGAGTATGTAATGAAGAGTAAAGACTAACAAAGAGTACATTACCAACCATTACGCAGTTTTGTTTTTGTAGTCGAAGCATTATTCTAAGTTCACTATACAGCCACGCGTTTCGCGGATATCAATAACTACCGTATAACTTTGTCTGCCCAAAGGTTGTTTCCACGTGATTTGAAGTGGCTTTTTGATGTCCAAAAATACCAACAACAATATAGAAACCCACCATCGACACTATATATATATATATATATATATATATTAAGACTTAACTGTAGCTATTTAAAGAATCCGTCATCAATACTGGCTTTTGTCTCAGTTTGTGACCCATCGTTGTTTGAGAAGGGTAGGGGAGGTGGCGGCCATGAACCACACACAGACTAGAAAAGAACCCCTATTACTCTCAAACAGAGATTATTGAAAGGTTATAGAACTATGTAACTGAGTATTTAAACCGCTGAGTCTGCACCACCGATCGGTCTTGTAGAAAAAATCAGTTTCTAAGTTGGAAGGATGATGGATGATACGATATTGTGGCACGTACGTACGATTGCATATTTGATCGAAAAGAGAGATATATAACGTCCGTTCTGCACGATTGGGTCAGATGTAATTATGGTGATAATTGCAATCCTCCCAGCTTCCGCCAACAGCTGAAGAGAGCAAATTATAGGCCGCTCTTTACCACGCTAATCCACCAAAACTCCGGAGAAATCACGTGTCAACAGAACTGTTATCGCTCCTAATGCCTCGTTAAACGAATTAAAATCGATCGAACAATGTGTGAAGGTATTTTATTAGTCTCACAAGAAGACATTATGCATTCGATATAGTACCCACCATATCACTCAGGATTCTGCAGATATTTCCCCGAACATACGGCTATATATATGGTTAAAGTATATTTTCCATTTTCTTCACACATAACGCCTCTTTACCGGTTAAAGCGTATTTTAAGATTCCTGCGGGCGTGACCTCTTGCGAAGATTTACGATATTGATAGGTAATCGTCACTATGTGAATGTTGTATACATTCAACGAATATTCTTCTTCTGCATATCGAACACTCCAACAATGAACTATACTACATTAACGTTTACCACAATAATTAGTATTCACAATTTCGGCGATTTTGGTACCGTGTGATAAGTAATTATAGTTCAATCTTCAACGAGGCATAAACAAAGGGTCAAGGTTTTTTACTTGTCTCCGTGGCGAGACTCCACTCTAAGATCAAATAAGATGTAAATGTGTAATCATATCCTCCACAGTCAGATGCGGATGAATACGAGTAAGTCTGTGAGGTATTGAGGAGGAGGAGGAGGTGGAGACCACCGTGTGCCTTATTTGACAGTCTCTAAATGTCAACGACGAATTTTAACTCTGAGAGTGATGTCGTTCTCAGTCAAGAGAGCGTTTATTAAAAGGTTAGAAAGGACAGAAATTCCAGGACACCTACCACGTTTGAAGAGTAGAAATTGATATTCGGACGAAATGTGATCAATTTATCGCGATGCTACGTCCGTATATGATTTGGGTGTTTTTTTTTACTTGGTTTTAACGTCATTTTGGTATATTATTTTTAGGGGCGAAATATAGAGGTGATAGAGGTATTCGAACTCCAGTAAAAATACAGGAAGTCCTGCAGCTTAGTATAGTGTCAAGGAAAATATCAAGCGATTAAGCAGAACGTAAGAAGATAAAAAAGTACTTTTCAAATGAACCCGAAATTCCTTCTCTCCAACATATTGAGTGCAAACTAGGCGGTGAAATATCTTCTCTTCTCTTCTCTCCTGATAAACGAAAATATTTTTATTACAATATTACAAATTGTCTTCCACGACCCGACAGTGGCTAGCCACATTAATATTAAGCATTCGGGGACAGGGCTATTCAGGGACCGGTCTTCTTCAAGGAGAAAATCATATGATTTTGATATCTCGTGATCTCCGAAAAAATTATCTTTCTTTTATAGTCAGTGCTAGATTTCACAAACGGGTCCTCGCCCGCCTTTCAATAAATCATGGATTCCGTCACTGTATATGAACGTAGGATTATGCTTGGCTTTATGTTTCCAAATGTCACACCAAACCTAGAAATAATATTTTGATTCATGCATCTCCAAACGTATTCAGGTATACGGTAAGTGTCAAAAATTGAAAAAAAAAAAGGATCCGTTTCGGGATTCTCAATTGGAAATATATCTCAGAAGAGTAAATGACGACAAACCTCTGATGGACAGTTCTTCGGAAAAAAAGAAACGCTTTGACACCGACGAAAATAATTATGAATAAAAATGCGAATAAATGAATTTGATGCCTTATTTGTGACATGTGGAGATCACCGCCTCGGAGTCATTCTAAAGATATGGGTGTCGTCCGGATTCACCATCCGGTGCAATGTAAACTATAAAATATAAACATTAAATGATTAAAAGATGCCAAGCTTTTAACAAAACTTTGAAATTTACAACATTGCAGCTTGCTAATATATATATATATATATTTGCCAAATGAGTACATTTTGCATACACCGTAGGGTATCCGGCTCCTTTTTTGCTACGAAATGAACTTGATAATTAGCGTTTGCTCAGGTATAAAATAGAGTTTAGATTTCGGCAGCCGAGAAATATTCACCCACCGACAAGAACGAAATAATATACAGACAAATTGTGCCGCTCATAAAAGTGAACAACAATATTTTAAACATCTACGATGATGTTAAGTCTCAAATTGTTGTCATCTACCCCTATCAATCCTTATCTACCTTTATCTACCCTTACATATATATATACCAAGTGAAACAATTGAACGTTTATTGTCGGTCCGGCCGATCCCGGCCAGTCAACGAACGAAACATCATCATTCAAGGAGTCCTAACCTTGTCTTATCACAGCATTGTACCGTATCTCTCGGTACTTGCTCTAGAAGTCATAACATGCCTCGTTAACTACTATGGCATGCTGTCGTATCCTCGTCGTATTTACCATGTCTCTTCTACGTCAACCAGGAGCACCGTTTCATACGAAACACGAATGGCAAGAAGGCTATTATCGTCAAATGACTTCAATGATTCAATAACTCTGAAGGCTTCCGTTCGAAATTATAGAATTTGGAAGTAAGACAATTGATCTTTTAAAAGGGTGTACGTTAAGATTGAGGTCCTTCTTAGAACTTGAACATAGGCTAACGCATAAAACAATTTCCTTCAAATTTTCTGATACGTCAAAACTTTGAAATATGAAAATTTTATTTGAGCGCTACGCCTAAACTACGGCTAAACTAAACACTAAACACTAAACACCGGGGCATTATTTACGGTTATGACCTAACCAGGTCAGCACATTTACATTCTTATTATAATGCCAGTAACGGAGAGAGCATACCGACTGTACACTCGAGCTGATGTGCCCGTCTAGCTGAGAAGAAAATAAAAAGGAAAAAAAACAGTGTCGAAATATACTTTGGTTTGAATTAAAGTATATTTCATACAATGATAACTTTCCTCCCAAGAGTTAATTTTTCTATCGTGAATCGACCCTTCAAATCAATCAATTCTGAAATTTGAAGTAAACCACCTCTCAATAGAACGTATTGGTATTTTCCTCCTAAAATCGTGTCAGGTCACATTTTCAAATTCGTTTCCTATGCAATAACGAACGCCGAAAACATCAAGTTGGCCCGTACTGTTCATTAGGATGGATATTCTTACATCAACCGTTAACTTGCGTCGTTCTCTGCTTAATGTACCAGTTATATGAAGATTGTTACCTCTAGGGCAAAGAGTGACGTGTCATGACCTCGGGGTTTATATATATTTGTTAGTCTTCTCGTGTTAACGAGTATAACATTTCCATGGTATTTGAGGCCATTGTCATTTGAACTGATTTTCTGTTTGGAATTTGGTTACGCCATTGGATGTTATTGTTTCAAAAATATCCGAAAATTTGGTTATCAACTTTATCAGGAAGCTTCTGAAAGGTTCTAAGATGCACAGATATGAAATGTATGGTTTATCGAATCGAATTGGCGATTCACGTGATACGAAAATAATTTGTTTGTATTGGTGACATGCGATTCACAAAGAAACTTAGCAACGCCTCTCCGCACACTATCGCAAAACGTTTACAACTATAGGCTAACAGATAATGAAAGAATAAAATTACGGCGTAACAGAATGCGTTTATAAATACAACACGGATCCAAGATACAGGCTTAAAAACATTCAGCGACCTGTGGGTCAAACAAATACAGCCAGTTTTTGAGGCCCACATGGGAACAGTGAGCGAGAACCCCGAGGGTGTTGCAACAAACTGGATGGTATCCTCCAATGACTTAGAATTCCATGGATTTATCCCATTTTGCTTCGACGAGTCTGATAGATAACCTCTTCCGGAGTTTTTCATTACTCCATCTTTTTATCCCATTTTTAACGTTTAACTTATATTTATGTATTTTATAATGAAAAGATTACGCTGTGTCGTCTCCCCCATCGTATTATATATTGTCATGTTAACATACTCAAAATTCTTGCATTCACGATAATACGAAAAGCTCCTTTCGTCTGGCTTGCATAGGGAAATACTGATTTCACCGTTAAAAATCTAGGTGTCTTTGTATAACAAACAGACAAATATCTGATTCGCGAAGCATTATTGTTGCACCAATCACAAACATTTATCCACACCAATCCACTTCATTAATTAAAGGTAAGCACTAAAGGTTGTAACTGCTCTTCTTACGATGGATAGTTGCCGTCTGGTTTCATAACCCAATACAAGGCTCGTGGTAAACACTACAATTTGTAGCTGTTCACTTAACAGTGGCGATGGGCTATATAACCTACGGTACATTATCATCATCTGTAACACATTTGCCAAGTAACATTATACAGTGGCAGGTCGGTGTGAATGACTAAAATATAAACTTCTCGTCGAGGTCACTCCTAAAATTACTTCGAGGCTTTTCGTTATGTAATTTCACGTGTACGACGGTTGGAGACTTATTCATCACATCATAATATATTCATGACATGAACGACAGTTGAAGCTTAAGGACACACCTAACACGTTTCTGGATGTTTGATGTCTGTTTATGATTATTGTTCATGTTATATGTGAGCAACGTGGTCGCCTGTCAATGTCATTAATTAACTAAAACCATGGTTTTCGACGTCTCCTCACCAGCTGATATACGTAGACAATTAATATTTGTTTTTCTCCGTAGCATTTAGCGGATTATATCGAATTAACCCCCCCCCCAAAAAAAAAAATTAGTTGAACTAGAATATTCTAGCATACCTTTGGAGATTTGCACATATTGACTAGACCCAACTATAGGACACCCACATGATATATACGTGCATGACTTGTATACAGTAGTTAAAGAGCTTTTTATGCCGCACAGTTGAACTCAAAACGCGTCTTTAAAGTGTATAGCACTGTAACAGGCTACAAAATGAGAAATTTGAGTAATTTTTGCTGTCAAGTTGTGGTTGGCGACGGTCAAAGTAAGCAGCGTGGCGGTGGCATTTGCTTTTGAAACGCATCTCCCGCGAAACAGACAAAACGAGTTCTTTACTACTTATGGGGAAAGAAACACTACATTGACAATATCAACACTACAATGATCACACTGAAAGATATGATCTGCCGGATATATAAATAGCACTGAAAGATATTTCAAATGTATATAAATTGTTTGTCATCGGTAGAGTCCACGAATATAACTCGTTGTTATTTCCATTTGTATTATTATCCTTACTTTTACCCTCAAAGTAGGCTATATAGAATCTCTCGTCTGTCAACTTCTATTCATCTAATAGTCTCGACGGCAAATAGAGAGGTATGTTTCATGTTTTGGAGCGAATTTATTACATATTTCCATCAGTTTGACAAGTTTTTCTCAATGCAATCGGAAGAAATCATCCTTCATCAGATGATTCACACTCTGCGCATGAAAATAATGATCAAAATGATGTTTTTCTTCTTCTAACCGATGGATTGATATTGATCTTTAGCGAGGGACGCATAGTGCACCCTACAATTCGTTTTAGTATAGTATGTGCGCGGACGGGCTACATTGGTTAAAAAGGAGCTGTGGGACTTGCCCTCCAATTAGAGTCACGTGCTACACATTACGTGGCACTACACTTACTCCAGATCCAGATCCCCGGGATATATTTCGGCTGAGAAATGGATCAGTTTGGCTCGTCGGTGGCGTGTCATATACTGCCTCCGTGTGGTTTTGTGTCCAGGTTCTTTCTTGGACGAATTTTCTTAAAAAAAAGAGTATTTCACCCTAAAATTCAAGCATATTTCTGTAGCTTTGTTGTGCAGTATTTCTTGAAATTTGATGAATTTATTAACGAACTTAAGGCAAATCAATTGTTTCAAATATTTAGTCACGTTAGGGTTTCCAGTTGGCATTGAGTTTGGATTCCAATCTACCTACATTTTGTACTCTAAAAGTTATCCATCCAAAAGGAGAATAACGAAACCATCATTGAAAAACAATAACACGGAGGCAGGCCTCCGTGTTGAGGTCTATTGTGAATTATTTTGTCTCCAAATGGCAGAGCTGCCCCTTGCAGATTGTCAATACTACCAAATGATTTACCATGATTTTAAAAGCAGAGGTTTAATTATAGAGGTAAAAAAAAATAAATAAATAAAAATTCACCCACGTTAGCGCATTAATACAAATTCCAGCGCAGGGGATGACACCCTACAAGATAATAAGGACGGATTCCAGCAATGGCCTCGTATCAGTTTCCGTTGAGTTACATCCGGGTCAGTTATATACTCATCAGTCCTCTCTGAACTTCACTCCACTTTCGGATAACGAAAGAGATCGCGTTTCCGAATAAACCCATAAACCGTAAAGAAAATTGATGGCGGCTTTTTCTCTGTATTCTCGTTAGCACGATCCACGTGGCACTCCCCGAGACACGTTAAACCCGTCGAAATATCACGCTTGATTCAACTGGACACCTTTAGTCTCGGACTCCCTACATCTATGATGGAAAGTACGGTGTAGAGATTTCTTAACTCGCCTATTACGTTAGTATGATTCGGTAAACTTGAGGGCGCCAAGGGATCTATACTAAAACCTTTAAACTGAAAAGACAGATGACTAATGATGCTACCAGTTTTGGAAACTGTGGCGACGGTATGATTGTCTTTCTGACGTTGCAAACCGATTGATTTCAATATTCGAAAAATGTCCGTTTGAATTTATGTACCGCCCTGCCATGTTAAAACATATTTTCGTATTTTCGTAGATTAAAAAGGATATATCACAAAAGTCATTTAGTGCATATCATGACTTTGCCTTATTCATGAGGCGGTAATCATCAAAATAAGTAAACAAATGCATAAACCGCCGTCTCCTAGGATAATGGCACCATGGCTGTTAACTAACACCCGACTTCCTGGCGAAACGAGACAAATATCACACCATTTGTTATGTACTGTGTAATAATCGTATGACCAACGGACCTACTCGCTTAAACAAGTATGAATTCGCGGCATTATTGTACAATACCAAAAGTCGGCCTTCATTCATAACCGACTTTTCTACCAACGAACACGCTATGTTATGAAAATATCTTTCTTTTGGCATACACTACCGATACCGTCTGTTCTTTCTTGGTTGTCTTTTCTTCTAAAAAGGTATTCTAACAGCGTTGATC
>JAODAG010194576.1:0-13931 GCA_027574785.1 Orphnurgus asper | reverse complement strand
CCTAGGTATACTGTTATGGTTAGGCTATGCCTAAAGCCCACGTAACTTCCAGTTCAGTAACGTTCATAAGACAACGAAATTCTACCCACGTAAGAGCAAAATATATCTTTCTATATTCGACTTACAACAAACATTAATAAAAAAAACACAGTTTCAGTCTCAGAGGCATTTTAATAAGATACAGACCCCCCACTACTATAGCCATAAAACACAAGCTGCAATTAGCTATAAAACACCTGTAGACCTGGAACTGTAAGATACAGACCCTACAAGTTATCAAATACAGACAAAGTTGCAAGCTACTTACTTATCAGTTACTGTAGGAGGTCGTTCATACCGCTCTAAATGCATGCCAGGTTCCTATTTCGACCCTTTTAATGTGCCATTAAAATTAAAAAATGGGAAAGACTTACTTCTTTAAATTAACATAGATTGCTGCTTTAACTTTGGGCAGGTGCTTGTCTGACAGCACATGTTACATAACAGATTTTAATAGATTTACATTACAGACTCTGCTACTAACTACTCCTACGTACGGTACCTGTACGCAGTACCGCACACCCACGCTGTTCGTTTCTGCGAGGAAACATTTGGCTGAACAAATAGTACCTAGCATTTTATGATCCATACACTCTCAAAGTGATGTCTTTCATGTACTGCTAGAATAACCACTGTAAGATCACTGTATAACCACTGAAGGCCTTATGACACATGGGTTAAATGCATAAATGTATGCATCAAACGCAGACTGCAATCAATACAACACGTCCTATTGATCGACCTTGCTAGGGTTAAATTAATAGTGTTCACCGAAATACTATTTTTTTCGGTACATGTGGCGAGTACACTGTGGAGTAGCCACGCAACTACTGTATAATCCACTATACTGTACTAGGCAAAATCTAACAACATCCAACAGATAGCAAACTTGAAGGAACATCTCAAACAAAGATTACTGTTTAATTCCAGTTTCTTTTATGGAATTTTCAATCACAGCATAGTTCGGGGACAGCGGTATTTGTTCCACTTTTGGATGGATGGATTCATATCAATGATTCACAAGCTCTCAAAGAGACCTTGAAAGACACAATAATCAACAGGCACTGCGCCCTTTGCATAGTACTATCTGTGGTATCAGTAACAGGTACAGCCATGAGTGTATAGATATCGTTCGTATGTTCGTACTTGTACTACTGCATACGGACATGCACGTAAACTATATAGCACTGTACCCGTGTGTCACTAACCTATTGTGTTATTGTATGGCATATAAATTATTGAAAAATCCAATTATTACAACGTTACATATACTGATATTAATGACGTTCAATGGGACGTAATTACTTGGGTGTAGATAAAGTGAAGACCTACGACAATAGACATAGAACTATAAAATATTGACCACACTAGCTATTTAACAGATCTATACTAAAATATACACCCGACTACCGAAGCTACAAAACACAGATCCAGAACTATAAAACATTCCATTAGCTTTAAAACACAGAGCTGATACTACAGCCCGGGGTTATCAAATACAGACTCTACTACTGCAGCTTTAATAATCACAGACCTGGAACTGTAGAACACAGCCTCCATAGAACAGACCCTACAATTTATCAAATATAGACCCCCCCACTAGCTATAATACACAGATCCAGAACTATAAAACCCTAGAGGATCTACATTAAAAAAAAAAAAAATTATTAAAAAACCTGGAACTGTTAAGATACAGATCTGGCCTACAAGCATTCACCAAATGGGGTTTGTAGTATACATATATTTTAATTAACCTGCACACTGTAAAAACTAAAAATAAAACAGAAAAAGAAGAACTACACCATGAATCCACATACTACTACAACCCGCAACTGTCCTTCATGTGTGTGAATGCACTGATGTGTTTTTCTTTTGTAATATGGACTTCCCAACTCAAAAACTTAGCTCGTTTGTCAATTTACGATCATCGATGTACCAACCTCAATGCACAATGGTCACATTTCATATAGTTGCCCACGAATTTAGGCATCTGGAAAAAATTGCTAACCACGGTGGATGATGGGGAAGCATGGTGGGGAGCCACCCATTTCCCACCCCCACAACTAAAGCATTTAGAGAGTTCACGGATAGGTGAATCGTGGTGAGAATAAAGTTATCAGACATACAGTACCGTTCCGTCCCAATTGACACTCGTCCGCATCCCTAATCGTCCCACTCGTCCAAATTCTGTCCTACTGGTCCAAACTTCATCCCCCTCTGCCCAAACCGCAAATACAAAACCAAACTCGTCCCCTATTATTATCAACGAAGACTCGGCCGCGCCAGAAGGAAAACCGCCCCCAAGACGCAGTAAGGATTAAGAGATGGCCGATTTTGTTTTATCTTCGCAATTTACCGTACCGTTCGAGCGACGTTCGTTCTTTACGTCCTTTTCGTTTACGCGCCTGTTTTTCTTTTCTTTTTTTCCGACAATTGGCTTTTGTGTTTCCCCATTTCCCTTTTTACAGTTAAAATTTGAGTTCCACGATTTTGTTTTATCTTCGCAATTTACCGTACCGTTTTTTTTCTTGTCGTTTACGCGCCTTCCGTTTTTCTTTTATTTTTCCGACAATTGGCTCCCATTCCTCATGTGTTTCCATACAATGACCCCCTGTGGACCCCCGGCGGACTATTAGCTTGGTACACACGTAACAAATGCAAATTTTTCGATAAAAATATGTTTGGAATGATTGGTTTCGAGAGTTAATCTCTCTTCGAATATTTTTAGTAACTTCCCTTCCAATTGTTGGCATCTTTTATGTCGCAGTCTAGTTTCAGAATCAGTTTGACAGAGCTTCATTGCATGATACGCAGCGCAGAGGTCTAGGGTACAAAGTACGCAAGACAAGTACGCATTGAGAAACAAAACTATAGCTGAAATCAGTCTGAATGTTTTATGTATACAATTACCGAACCTCGACAAATCAACACTGCACGTTAGAACTCCGTACTCCGTACAGAAATTATTTTTACCTATCGATCGTTTAACCTTAAGCTGCTCTTTCATGCTATTGTTGACAACTCATCATAATTGGGGACACTTTGGATCGTTCCATTTTATAGCGCATTTTATAGCAAAGTGCCCCCAAACCGTCGAACTCGTCGCGGATGAGTTCAAGTGGGATGGAACGGTCCTACACTACAATGACATCGAGCTACCGAAGACCATTGCAGTAACTGCACTCGGAAAGACAGACATTTTTTCTTCTTCTTTAAAACCTATTCTCACATTGAAGATTGTTTGATTAGTATTAATCCAAAGTCGATGTCCCGTCTCCTGACACTGCTGGATTCAGGGCCCCAGTTAGCTACCTGGGGTAGTGAGATGTGACCGACAACAGCACAGGGTTCTCTCCTATATTCCAGAGATAGGGGAAGAAGCGTGCACGAGGGATGTGTAGGTCGCTCGTAAATTCCAAACCAAGTCCTGGTGAATTTAGAACTCCTTATTGTCTAACTTCAGATATACAAGAATTGTATTCAAAATAGAGACATCAAAGTAGTGGAGGGTCTGGAGCATTTGTGAGCAGGCCACCATCACGACGAATCAGGGAAATTAAGGCTCCATATGTAGGAACAGTGTTCGTCCGTCATGCTGCAGACTTCATGACCACTTCAATGGAATTCTGTGATACACTTCATGTAAGTCCACCTCAAATATAGGATACATACATGAGTATGTAAAAGTTAAAGGATAGGCTAGTATATTTACACACTGTGTATACACTACAACTGAGGTGGTCTTACATGAGGAACATACCAAAATAAAATTCCACCGAAACAAGCCCTCCAGTAATGCATTCTCCTTACCTCTGCATGGGGTTCGATCAACTTTCCAGGATCCACTTTAAAATTGTATTTTTAGAAGTTGGGGTGAAAGGTCTCTAGATTTCCCCCAAGCATGACAGAGAGGCATATTTGTTGGCAGGGACATTTTTGTAATGATGTTCCTGCCGATACATTGGGTAAGCTTTGTCCTCTATTGTAGGTAAGGTTTCAACCACTCTTTGGAAATTGATCAAAGATGATCTTCGATATGAGACCAGTAAGAGGGCGAGATTAAGGCTTCTGCATCTTTTCTGGAAACTCCCTCACTCTCTGAATGCTGAAAAGATCTAGACAAAACTTTAGCAAAAAAGGCTGGAACTTATCTTAACCCCATTCAGGAAGCCTTGTCATTATCAGACAGACAAACCGATTTACTTTCCTTGCTGAAGACCTTGAAGTTTCCAAGAACCTTTAAGGGAACTACGAAGTCCAGCCCGCCAAAAACCTGACCCAAAATATAATCGCAAAACAAACGCACTAACTATCAAGACTTCTAAGGGAAATCGGCTCGATCAAGTGCAGAGGCACCCATTGGGATGGGGACCTTCACAACGTCGTCGTCGGGAGATTGATTCTCCCTCTAATCGATTCAGCACTTCATACCCCACCCCTCCTCCTGCCACCGTGACAGAAACTTGCCAGATGCCAAACTGTTGGGTAGTGATGATACACAACTAGCCGTGTATAATGGTGGGAGTAAGCTCTGTGAATCGATTGCTTATTGCACCAAGGAGTGAGTTAATGGTACTATCGGCCACACACTGGGCGTCAAAACAAACAGCTCGGGAACATGGCGGTGCTATGAAACCTCCTACAAGCGGTATGCGTATATTGAGGGTAGGTGGGTGGGCATTAAGATGATATATATAGTCTTTGTAAAGTCTTATCGGATGGATTTTTATTTGCATAAGGAGGGCTACAGTTACAGAGATATGCCTATTATAAGACACACATAGCATACACAGGGCTACCTCCCACTCCTCAGTTATAGCTGGTGGGGTCCTATGTTTAATACAGTAGTTATGGGTATGTTTTATAGCTACAGTAGTTGGGTGTTTACAGTTATAATTAGATAAATTATCTAATTAAATACATTTTGCAGTCATGTCATCGCATAAGGAAAGTATTTAAACATAGAAAAAGGGGAGTTGTTGTTTCATCAAAATCCACAAAAGTAATCTGATACAATGGAACTAAGTTTGTTTTGCAAACAATAGGAAGTGCTGTGTTGTTATGGTGCTATATAATATGCTATATATTATGATATATATGGGTGTGCATTCAGTCGTGGTGATATGCACGAGTAAGAAGATATCTAATTATAAGACCGCCTACCTAGAATATACAGGGCCACCTCACACTTCTCAGATAGGCCTATAGTATTATATTATAAGACATGCCATGCCTAGCATACACAAGCACGGCTACCTCCCACTCATCGGTTACAGGCATTTGTACCAAGATCCTGTTTGCTAGGTAACATCAGAGTTGTTGACTTCCTTTACATGATGTTATCACTTCCTGTACACTGAGTCAGCCTAAGACAATAATTAATACCACATTCCGACTTCTGAAAGACCGGTTTTAGATCTACGAAATGACTGTTGTATTGTGCATAACGTAATTATCAGACTTTATCAGACTTGTTAACATTTGTTCCAGTACACGATAAGCTAGCATCAGCGACATGTTGCACACCAAATTTCCACCTTGCGTGCATGTCCGTGATAATTACTGAATCTCATTGGTCTAACGAGTCTCATTTAGAAAATAGTCAAGTGGGGTAAAAAAAAGAAAAAAAAGAGGGTAGGTAAGTGAGGTAAAAAACAACACCCCCCTATAGGCCAGGGGGGTGGGCGGAATTTAAACTTGTGTGGTGTATATTATAACTACATGTCTGTAGTTGTTTGTAACATATTTTGTAGACCAGTAGCTACCCGCTCTGCTGAGCACCGGAACTTTGAAACTGAAAACCCGAAAATCGAATTCGTACCACTCCTCCGAAACTTTTTATTCCTCAAAAACTATGAATGATGCCAAGTTCCTAAATACAGTTTTTTCACATCAGAATGTCTCTACAAGATGTATTAAAACAACTACCCCCTCTGTTTTCACATGAGCCACAATCACCTTGTTTGTTTTTACCCCAAAGAAAATGTGTGAATGGGGTAAAAAAAACTAGTTTTTATTTACCCCACAGTTGTTTTTATTTACCCCAAGATCTGCCATCTATACAGTAAAACTGTTCAAGGCACAGAATCTTGTTATTGTAAGTATTTTTTGTTGGTTTTTTTACCATAAAAATGGGGTCTATAATATAGACCCTCCCCATATTTAACATTAGGCTAACTGCATATTATGCAGTTAGCCTAATGTTAAATAAGAATAGCACAAGAGAACAGGCTAGACCTCAAAAGGCCAGAACATCATTAGCCCAGCATTTACGACTGGGGTAGCCTAAATTAGGCGTGTATAGGTCTAAGATAATTCTAAATTAGGCTGGTATATATTAGGAGGGTCGACAGGACTGGGGAAAGGGGAGAGATGACGGAAAACCTATAATTGTGATAAAATGTTGCCTTTTGGGAATGAGGGACCCTGTCAGTATATGTCCTACTGAATTGCAACAATATATACTCCATTTGCAACCCTCATGTATCATATAACGGACCACTTTAAACAGTTATGTACCAGTAGGTTATACAGGTAACTGTAGCTATGCCGTTTTGGAATGATAATCAGCTTAGGCATGTTTTACTATGGGTAATGATATCTGGTTGGTATACAGTAGCATATGGCTTAAAGCATTTCACAGACATTCATATTGTTCAGAATACAAGGTTGTAAACATGATATTATCACGTGTAAGATATATTTTTCATTTCTACTGTTTGCCACAAGGATCATCTAGCAAGATGCCTCAAAATTATCAAGCCAAAAAACGGGAGTACACAAATGCTCCCAACAAGTCTTCTTCGGACCGGTGAAAGCAATACTAACTGATGCACCCCGTGGGAAATCTCACTACCAATTTTCTAATGAAACTGCTGCTGTTCAGAAGTTTCGTCTTCTCAGCAAAGCCGGCCTCAGTCTGACAAAGAAGAGACATGTTGTTCTGTTCAATCGCTATAACATTAAGGACAATCTTTCCTGTTTCCATGTTTACTAATACTGGTTATAACACTCACCTTGGAAGAGGATGACCTTGTTTTCATTTATACGTAGTCTTAACTTTCAGATATTTCAACTCCCAACAATTTTACTGAGGTTCAAATTTTGTATTCATTCTTTGCAATTTTTTTTTTCTTCCAGTTTGTCAAAAAACATTCCTACTTGCTGGTTCAAAAGAATAAAATATGATGAAAATCATAAACGTATCTTGTTATTTCAAACTTTAGGTCATTGTTTTTTTTACCCCACCTTACTATACATTGTATGATAGTTTAATTCTGCCGTACTGGTGTACGCAGGTGTATTCTCCTTGTTGATCCAAAAAGAGACGGCTGTTTAAAGCCGGTGTTCACCCACACTAACAACACGGACAGGGTTTCTTCATGAGCCGTCTATGAGGCTTCCTATCCCTACTATAATGTTGAGGGGTTACTAGAACATAATACACAGCATTACTGTACCACCGAGCCAAGCCCTTATTTCTTATTGACTTATTTAAATACTTTCTTTATGCGACAACATGACTGCAATTTTTTTTTGAAGATATCTCAATGATATGGATATCCACATCTCCGCTACCTTGTCAGCAATGGCTCATACTGTATGTGGTCATAATGATGAAAGGTCCCCAGAGTGTAGGCTTGACACCTCAGGACACACTTTGCCACATCGTAAAAACTAAAGAACTTCTCATTTTAGAAAAATTATCATTATCCAACTTGACAGAAAAAATATAACAGAGCACGATCAAATTTTGTAGGAAACTTAATTGACTGAACTCTGCCAAGATCAAACCATTACATTACTGGACAAATAAAGGGCCGAGGATTACGATGTGACAGTAACATAGAATGTACTTTAATGCTTCAAATTTGAGAGTGCCTCGGTTACAACTTACAGGGACTACTGCCATGGTTGACACTGAATGAGAAAAGATTCGTTACTTTGTAAGACTTTTTATCTTACATTGAACTTTTAGATATTTTATCAGGCATTTGTAAGTCGGCTCTGGAATTGCAATTTGCAACTGCACATTTGAAAACCGCTGCGCTACGCTGCGCTGCTCTACGCTGCGCTACGCTGCGCTGCTCTACGCTACGCTGCTAACGAGTTAATAATATGGTTTTCATAATGCATGCCGCAGAAAAAATCTCTGATCGCTAGGCTCTAAAGTATGCGAGGTCGTTTCAATGCATTTCACACATCACTCTTTTCTCAACCGTGGACTTGATCGTCACTGTAAAGCGATGGGAGAAGCTCGGGAACCGACATGTGGAACAAAAGCGGGACTCGTGGCCTGCGGTTGTTAAGGTCATGGATGTAGGTGCTGTCGAACTCTTAGCCATTGTGAGGATTCCCTAATTAGTAATTAGCAAGATTTGGGCATTCATTACCAATACTGAATACCGTCCACTGGGGCGGCGACGAGAGTCATTTTTTTAATCTAAAGTATTTGAGGTATGGAGGAAGTTCGTCTGCCGTTACGATAAGGTCTTACCTGCTTCGGACCAAAACCGAACTGTTTGATCAAAGTCCGTGGAATGATTAACAATCGCGAGATGATTTCCTGCCTACTGTATACCAATATTTCCCCTAATTGTAGTTTCCTTAATTGCTGTCAACATAGACAGAGATAATCATTCCTTGGAAAAAAAACAAACAGTTCCTTATCAAGTGAAGTCCAAGGTAAAGAGCAGCCTGATTATAGTATACTTCATTCATAACTGAATAACTGATAACTTATATCAAAGTCCATTCATTCAACTCAAACAGTAGCTATTATGTAACTAATGTAACCGAGTAAATCTCCCATCCTTCTCCTATTTTTCCCCCTCCTAAACATTATTTCCTGTTGAATTAGTCCCCTATGGGGAAATAGGGGAGAAGGACCAATGGAGGAAAGATGGACCCGGGGAGGGGGGGGGGGGGAGAAGATGGACCAAAAGAGGAATGGTGCGCCTCTCCAACTAGCATTTACAGTATGGCCGCTTGCCTACACTGCTGGACAGCATACAGTAGTCCGGTGTGGCATAAAGCTCTACCTATGGCCTGAATTGTTCACTGCTAATAGCATTCACTCAAACAGTTTGGTCGGTTTATTGAATGTCGATCCCACAACCTATTTTTTCCAACACCAAAATATATTAGGGGAGACTATCAACGTGGGACATCTACACCCGTGAAGGTCGAGATTCACTGCTCTATCTAGCTCTACCTAGCTAGAGCAATCGGCTGCTGGGATAATGCAACATCCTCAACGAACCAATCCTGTAAAGGTCGAGATTCACTGCTCTACCTAGCTAGAGCAATCAGCTGCTGGGAAAATGCTACATCCTCAACGAACCAAATCCCATTTAATTGTTGTGGGGACACCAATCAGGTGAAATGCAAGTTCATGGCAGGTTGAACCCGTGGTAACTTCCTTTGAGATTCGGCAACTCATCGCAAAGCAACGGGACGGAAAATATTTCTCGCAGGAATGAATACTACTGTTGCAAGCCTGTTGAAGGTATATGACAGGAAATAGTCGATAATTAATTCGGAACGATACAATGAAGATCGAAGGAGACACTCCCTGAGGAAGAGCTTCCTTTACTGCATACAACATTTAGACTACAATACAAAATAACGATGGTTAACATGTAACATGTTTAGGCAGGGAGGTGTTAATAACAATGTTTACATGGCAACACCGTCCATTGCACATACGATGGTACAACTGTGCCACCATGTTTGTGAAAAGATGCCTACAATTCCTACTGGGATACCTTCAACTTGCAACCACTACTCACATTTGACCACCACTCAACCACATTTAACCACCACTCGACCTTAACTACCATTCAACCACCACTCAAGGTAGTAAAGTGGTAGCATATGCCAGTCGAGTGACGTCCGCAACAGTCTCGCTATGCTCAGATCGAGCGAGAGGCCCTCGCGATTAAGTTCGATGTGGAACGATTCAGGGTTTATCTGTACGGTAGCCATTTCGAAGTTCACACTGGTCACAAACCGCTGCTTCCTATTTTTAATAGACAGGGTACAAAAGCTAACGCGAGAATTTGAACTGAGGCTGTTAAAACTTCAGCAGTACGACTTAAGAGGTTAAGCACATACCAGGCAAATGTAATCCAGCCGACTATCTGCCGAGGTACCATACACATGCAGGACATTACAAAACCATGATAGAGGATCATGTGAACTGTGTGTAGCCATGCAATACCCGAAGGCAATGAAATTTGAGTTTTGTTCAAAGCAAGTCCAAATGAGACAAAGAGATTCAAGCCCTTCAATGCGCGCTCACAACAGGAAATTGGAGCAACGACAGCGTTCGAGATTTCAGGAACATGAAAAATGAACTTTCTGTATTCAGAGGTGTTGTCCTGAGGTACACACGAATCGTATTGCCAGTATTTCTTCATGAACGAGCCGTTGGTTTGGTTTCCTGGTATCGACAGTATGGTTGAGCGCAGAGTGAAACGTTGCCTAGCGTGTCAGATTGAGACTCCAACTCCACCAGAACCATTGTGAATGTCAGAACTCCCTGATGCTCCATGGGAATACGTGTCCATGGATTTCAAAGGACCCTTCGCAGGAGGAGAGTACATAATGGTAGTGATCAATGATTATAGTTGCTACCCGGAAGCCGTAATCGTGGCGTCATTCCAAGCAAAAATTGGATTCCCGAATTAGATCAAATCTTCTCAAGACATGGGATCCCAAAAGTATTGTGTACTGATAACGGCCCACCTATGAACTCTGAGGACTTTTCCAAGTTTGCAACTTATCTCGGGTTCACTCACAGGAAGTGTACTAGACGTTTATTCTAGCGTCAGTGTTGCAAAAGAGAAAATGGAACAAGAGTTACGTAAATTTATGCGACAATACAGAGCTATGCCTCACAGCACTACTAGTGTGTCCCTGTTCGAACTTATGTATGGGAGAAAAATATCTATCACACTCCCAGAAGTTAAAACGCGCTTAGAGGACTTCATTGTTCGAGAACGCGACGCGAAGAGAAGCAGAAAATGAAAGTGAATGCCGATAATCCCTACATGCTTGAGTGTCTAATATTGCTATCGGCGATACGGTTGTTGCAAAGCAGAGGAGGCAAAACATGTTGTCAACGCCTTACAATCATAGCCCAATGAAAGTGATTCAACACAAAGGAAACTGTGTCTCCGCAGAAAGGGATTCGGAATTCTTCAAACCCGTCAAAAGTGACTCTACTAAAGGCGAAGCAATACCGGAAGAGGTCACAGAAAATTATAACGTTGAGATCGATTCACCTAAAGACGTAAGACGTTCACAACGGATAACGTCAAAATCACCAGCTCGGTTGATAGCTAAAATGTAAATCTGTGAACTTTTGATATTTTATCTTTTCTTATCCTTTCGAGTGTAACATAGTTTTCTGAAAGGTAGGAAATGCACAATAAGGAACACTGTAAATTAGAACTCTTTTTTTCATAATAAAATGGGAGGGATGTAATGTCTTTGATTATGTATCAACATTTGTTAGAGAAACCGAATGTATGAATGAGCCCGTGTCATGATTATACATGAATGTAAATACTGCAATCAATTGATATGTAACGAAAAACAGCAATCTTGAAAACTCCACGCTACCACCGGTAAAAGCTTACGAATAAACCTTGCTGTAAATCACAAATAAATAACCGTCAATCTTTTCTGTAAACACTAGTACAACTACCGCGTACCAGACATTTGGGATTTAATTGCATTAATAGCGGAAACAATGAGGTACGTGTAACGTCCTAGGACCTGTTGAAGGACTATAGGCTAGTCCTAGCCAGGGATACACCAAGACTTATTACTCTAGTCCTATTCCTAAGGCACAGGTCTACTACTTACTAGTACTCGGTAGTAGTACTACTAGTATTACTACTTCTACGCCTAGCCTACTATGATCGCAACACGATTTCTTACGCTAAACAACTTAGTACAAGTTACTAGTACAACAACAACATAGGGGCGGGCAGCGGTCTAGGAATTGTTTCCTTTCAAATTTTAAACTGAATCTAAGTTTAATTAAGGCCAGATAAATAAAAACGCAACATTTTCATGCACGAAATGAAAGTACTCCGGCATTAAATCATACCGATCCCAGGGTTTCAATCCAACTAGTATCTTTTTCAAGAGGTACTTCTCCGGTGGGCTCATAAAAGTGTCACACAGTCAGAGACACCCGTTTCCGTGAACGTTAGAGAAAGTGGGCAGGGCAGTCGTAACTCGTCGGCGGTGGATTTGTTTAACGCTACTGGCTCGAACCGTGTTTTTAACGTGTTAGTACCCTAATACTTCTTAGGTGTCACACTGTAGAAACAAGCAGCCTAAGGTTATATGGGGTTTGTACACTCAAAAGTCTCAAACAAAGATTATCTCTATCTGGGTGTGCTAACCACCTGCTAGCCGCGGTGGTGAAAAAAAAAAAAAAAATAACCTCCTGGGGGTGGTTTCGACCAATTAGAAGTTGCCGTTGTTAATGAGATGCATGATGAGTTAATCCTGTGGGCGGGTTATTGATAGCCGGGTGGGTCTCTCTGCCGGCTGCGTCAGTTTGACCGAAAATTATTTATTAAATCTCTGCCAGTGCCCCCCCCCCAAGCAAAATGATTAACCAGAAGGGGAGTGGGAGGGGATGGGTGGGTGAATAAAAAGGGTGCATTTAATTATGGCAAAGGGAAAAACAGAAACATTCCCAGCTTCCACTTGCAAAATACTGCAGTTGATATTATCGTAATATACGTCTATTACTACTGTGAGTGCTTTTGATGTTATATATCAATATTACAAGTCTGATTCTGACAAACCATCTAGAAGCGGTTTCGGAAACTTGGGGGTGGGGTTCCGGATGATATAATTATCACCATCACGAAAGGGTATGGAGCTAGCGAGTGGAGCGGATAACGGCGTAATGTCCAGCGGGTGACTCCCAGATCGTTGTCTTTGGCGGTATATCATTGATTTAACGTTTCCGTCATTATAAGGGGCGACAAAAGGGAGGCAGTTTAAAATGGGTCACATTCACCAAACGGTTACGTCAGACCGCACCAATTAATGATCTAGAAAATGTTAATTCATAACAAAACATAAAAACTACGGAAAGCGCCCGACTCAGGGACCAAAAAGTGAAAGGGACTTTAAAGGAGGAGAACTTGAATAGGACACATCAAGATGCATATCTCTGTCATTTAATGCTATACCTCTATTGGTGACCAGATGTGATCACCAAGTCACATGATGGGAAGGAGGATTAATGGTAGTAACTGCTGCCTCACTTGTTAACACCCGATACCGCGGCAAAATCTCTAATCTAACAAGATTTATTGAAAGAACGTCTGAAAGATTTTGTGGTTGTACGTTAAAGTGTAACACGTCTTGTAGTTGATATTTCTAAAACAAGGTGACAATTGCACATTTTATCCAGCTGGAAGAGGTGGATGTCATTATGTATGCTCTGGTACTATACAGGGGAGGGGGGAGGGGGGAGGGACACAGAGCAGTATACAGAGCAAGTATATATGTCATATAATAACGCCCTCACTAAAGTTACTGATGCGGAATACAATCGAAAGGGGCCAGTGCTTTGCGAGTGGAGAGTAATGTCCCGGTACTTCCTTCAGGGATGTAGCGAAGATACTGTCTTTGATTAGTATGGCACATTCGTGGACATCACTGAATGGAAAGTTAAATGACACCAGGCAAAGATATGTTTCCAGTGGTATTCTAGCATAACGAGATATTCCCGGGATTGAGAGTGGTGGATTGTGCCGTATATCCGGCTTTGATTTAACTTTTCCGTCATTTTTTAACCCTTCTCCACACAGTTTAATTGATCTCAAGGCCTGAAATTTTTAAATTCTCTTAAA
>JAODAG010194466.1:0-13931 GCA_027574785.1 Orphnurgus asper | reverse complement strand
GCTAGAGGGCTAGAGGGCTAGAGGGCTAGAGGGCTAGAGGGCTAGAGGGCTAGAGGGCTAGAGAGCTAGATGGCTAGAGGGCTAGAGGGCTAGAGAGCTAGATGGCTAGAGGGCTAGAGGGCTAGTGGGCTAGAGGGCTAGAGGGCCAGAGGGCTAGATGGCTAGGGCTAGGGGCTAGAGGGGTAGAGGACTAGAGGACTAGAGGGCTAGAGGGCTAGAGGACTAGAGGACTAGAGGGCTAGAGGGCTAGAGGACTAGAGGACTAGAGGACTAGAGGGCTAGAGGGCTAGAGGGCTAGAGGGCTAGAGGGCTAGATGGCTAGGGCTAGGGGCTAGAGGGCTAGAGGGCTAGAGGGCTAGAGGGCTAGAGGGCCAGAGGGCTAGATGGCTAGGGCTAGGGGCTAGAGGGCTAGAGGACTAGAGGACTAGAGGACTAGAGGACTAGAGAGCTAGAGGGCTAGAGGGCTAGAGGGCTAGAGGGCTAGAGGGCTAGAGGGCTAGCGGGCTAGAGCGCTAGAGGACTAGAGGGCTATAGCTAGAGGGCTAGAGGGCTAGAGGGATGTGGGTAGATTGCATATGGCAGCAAGCAGTGTGCAGAGTACAGATGAGAGCGGGCAGCCTGCAGATGGCAGTGCAGAGGGCAGCTGGAAGCGGGCAGAGGGCAGCGGGCAGATGGCAGATGGCAGCAGGCAGTGGACAACGGGCAGAGGGCAGCGGGCAGAGGGCATCAGAAGAAGGCAGCGGGCACGAATTAGACAAAACATTATGACAGAAAAGGTGACTTAAGACAGATTATGGAAATTTTATTCACGGATACAATTCACGTTACCCCGAACTTTAATTTATTTTCATCACAATATATAGATTAGACTAACACTGCACATTATTGCCGTAAGTCATTGCTCTCTCTATCTCTCTCATTAATTCCGTTTCCCTTTGCTAGAAGATATATCACATATCCCACAATGATACTGTTGAAGTACAAGAGTTGGTGTTACGGTATTCAGTTAATGTCTGTGAAATTCCCCTTAAATGAACGTGTTTCAAGTTGTTGCTTTTTCTGAAATTCTGATAATTCTACTCTGTATTATATGATCTCATAGCTTGAAAGACAAAGCCGAAACGTATCAACCGTTTGTCTGTTTCTTTGTTAAAGTGCCATTGTTCTCTCTTTGGTTTCCATCACAAAAACTGGCTAACAAATCAAATTAACTATGACTCCGTATTCAGGGTAAAGATAGATGTAATCATCTAAGTGGGGCGAATTTTCATCTCTGAAAAGTTGATGTAATTGCTACCAGGTAGACAACACCAATACAGGTAATTGCCACTGCTGTAGCTGAAGTCCGCGTTGAGACTATAATAATAATAATAATAACAATAATAATAATAATAAAACCACCAGGCGCTGTGATAACTAGCAGCATAGTTACTACTATACCCATCGTTGTCGCGGTCATGTGTGCTGAACAGTTTGTTCTGATAATAACTCAGACTGTTACCTGTAGAATCAAACAAAGACAGTTCATAATGACGGAATCGCTATTGGTATTGGTACTGTAACTACAATATACGTTCAAGATAAAAGACAATGTGCTTTATTTTCCTGATTTGCGATTTCAATAAAAACCAGTCTACATCTGCATTCTAGGAACTCTGTGTCTTCTTTAATAACTACCACTGATATTTAGTGTCCGTTACTCAAAGTAGTACTCTTTACCCGAAAATACGAACAGACGAGGAACCTCCATGATTATATTTTATTATGTAGGTCAAAGTTCACCTCTTAAAATATAGTCCAATTCTCCCTGAAGTTGTGTAGTTTTGTGCATTTATTGCGTGGTATCAACATCGACATGCATATAACACTCCACACGATTTCTATCATATTTTTGACATGCTAGAAATATTGTTTTACATCAATATACTTTGAAACATGGTTTTACATTTCAAGCAAATAATCACAGTGGTCACTGTTGACCGATAAAATGTTTTTCTTAAGGGGGAGGGGGAGATCCTTTGCATAGGCTAAAATAGATTCACTATCTTAGCCGCTAGTTGTAATATGTTTTAAACGTATTATACTATGTCAAGGGCCAAGAAAATCACTTTATAAACAACATGTATTACTTTGTTTCAAGCCCCAAAACACGGTTTGTTAGGAACACCATTTAGTTCATATGTCGGTCGTCTTATAATTTATTCATTGGCCTGTTGCACATCAAGATAACCGAGCCAAAATTCCCTTTATATACGCCGTGGTATAACGTCAATATTATCACCATTCTAAATAGTTCAGTTTTCCAGTATGATTTCTTAATTACGTTTATAGAAAGTCACGTGATTCCACGTAAGGGACGGATTCTAATCAGGGTTGTGAGTGCGACTGGATGTTAGTTTGTGTGATAAGTTAACAAAGACTGTCCCTTTAATTCATCACATATAGAGAAAAGCACTCAAAGATAATCGAGCTCTTTTCCCTCAGAGAGGGCCGGGAGGGGAAAGGCGAGTTGATGCTCCCTTCGTATTACGTATTGTTAATTGAGTCGCAATCAAGCAATTACTAACAATCCGTTTGTTCTGCTGTTAAAGTCGGACTTAACCCTCTTGCATGTAGCCTACATGACGAAAAATGTACCAACTTTACGTTTCAACGTCTTAAATCACATGCCAATGCAAATTGCCCGGTACACTGTCACGATAGAGACAAACTTAAAGAAGGAAAATAAGTTGTATAATACAACACAAAACCTGTGTGTAATTTGATGTCTCAAGTAACTTGATATCTCAAGTAGCCTACATTTAATTGTTATAAAAGCAACATATAGTCATCTAACGATCCACTTATGTTGAAATGAACATTATTTTCCTACCATTCCATAACTTAACAGTGGTAACTTTCCTAAAGTTTTAGTAAGAAAAATATTGTATTTAAAATCCAAATGACGTGGTGACGAACAAATAATGCAGTAATGCTCCTTTAAAATTCTGCAAATGAATAATACACCAGAGGACGAGAAAAATGTGTACAAACCAGCGTTTCCGCTGTAGGTTCCAACTGCTGATAAGCGATAGTTGTCAGCTTCGTCGTTGATTCGGAAGACATCGTATTTAGCATAGTACGGAGTTCCGGTGTCTCTGCTCACCAAATCAATCCTGATTTCATACGTCTTTTGATTTGTCAAGTGATGCAGCTTATCGTTCCCGAGCCAATACTCGTGATTTTTATCATCTCCAAAGCCTTGTTTGTAACTGTTCCAGTCCAGGAAGAAATCAACGGTACCGTCCACACGACGCTGGAAAACCTGCAAATAGAATTCAAATTGTTGCAATTGGTTATAGCCCGGATAAACTGGTTAAAGTAGATGTATATACCTGTTTAAACCGAAGTTCTTTCTTGGGTTGGTTTTCTTTAAATAAACAGGACCTATAATGGAATAAGTTTTATCTTACTATACCTTCATATAATTGACAACATTAATATGTGCAAGGGGTAGAACGACCTGCCAGCGGTGTCAGTAATGACGCATACCGCATTGATCCGTTGATTGTTTTATTTAAACAATTCATTTGAAAACAACAGACTGGCCTGAAATAACTGGTACTCACTGTCCATCCTCCACCATCACTCATATTGCAGTAGACTTGGAACGATGGCCCAGACCAGCCTGTTGGGTTTAAGGTGTAGATGCCACTGTTCGTGTTACCAGCGGTGTATATGTCTTTACAATCATTCGCGGCGACGTCTGCTGTGCACATCTGGCCATTCCCTGTGTAACCAACGTTACAGTAACATTCTCTGACTCCGTTGCTTTCATCACAGACTGCGTTAGTATCGCACACATATGGATCAATCGAGCTGATCTCTCCTCCCGCACATGTCCCTTTTCTTGTACATCCAGGGTTCACATAAGTGCTACCTTCCTGTGATATTTACAATGGTGAAAATAATGTGATATTATGCCAAAAAGCACTTTACTTCAAACGTTACTTTAATTGATGCTGTGTCGCACTTGCTTTTTATGTTAAATGTCTGCTAGTATTATCAATACTAAATGCTGCTTCATAAGGTTCTGCCCTGTTATTGTTACTGAAGCAGTAGACAAAGAAATTTTCATAAAAACATTCACTAAACAGCAAACTCTTACTCTTGATTATGTTTCCATAAACTTAAGTAAGATATGGTTGACAGTAAATAATTGCCGGCTCATTGTTGCATCATTCCTGTCAATATGTCTTGGCTTATAAGATGGAAGGGACATATGAGAAAATATAATTACTTTTAGTAACTGTTGTCATATACCACGATAAATGATCGACTAAAGTAAAAATCATCATGGATTTTTTTTATTACTTCACTTTCTGTTATCAGCTTCTTCAAAATGTACTAATATCCATTTTTTAAGAAAGCCCCCAATAAAGAACCTGTGCTCTACAACCATACAACTGCGGCATATGCCACGGCACCATCGGGCCAAACTGGTCCAGCCACACGTTTTTGGGATATCTTATAGTCACGTAAAAATTACATCTTACAAGATTGGACTGTAAAGACATGGAGACACGTGATCTTAGCCAAAAGCCCGAGAAGGCTTTGACATTTAGTATTGACAGTGAATATCATTGTGCTTTAGAAGGTACTAATATCTATTTTTAAAGAAATAAACTCAACAAAATGCCTGGGCTCTAAACCCAATTGTATTAAAATCTAGTAGGCAACCTTGAGGTAAGATTTTCGTGATTGTAACGGATACACATAAATGACCCTTATATCATACAACAATGATATTATCTTATCTCACCGGGAGCACTCTCTGATCGAAGAAACAGCCACAGTCTTCCTTTGGCACACAATGAACTCCTTCGAAGAAAAACCCTTCCGGACAGACACATTCTTCGATTTCTGTACAGGTGTCCAAACAACTTTCGGGATCTCCACAGGTTCTTTGGCAAGTCTGAGCACAGTTACCATAGATCATGTTGGCTGGGCACCACATCAAACCATCTACAAGATATATAGATCAAGTTATCAGAAGACGATTCTATATCGTTTGTAATCTTCCAAGGTAGACGAAAAATTCCCACAGCCCTTCCCTAACGCCACCCCAATACATTCCCTCTGACTCAAATACTTTAAGAAAAGAAAACAAGAACGATGCAGCATTATATACGGTAGTTATGGAATGCACATAAATCACAATAACAACAACAGGCGTGATAACATCGCATATCAATACTACAACTTGAAAACTTACCGTCGGTGCCTGAGTATTTTCCAAGACTGGCCAGCTTGTAGTTGCTAAATTCATCACTGATGTAAAAGTTGTCGTAAGACACATTGAATAAAGAACCAGTTGACAAGGTCATCGTAATCATTAGCCGATACTTCTTCTGATTGGTCAAAAACGATAATTTCTCATTGCCGAGCCAAAATTCTTGAGATAAAAAACCGAAGCCGAACTTGTAGCTGTCCCAGTTACGATTAAAACCAATTGAGCCGTTTACATGACGACGTTGAAAAACCTAGGAGAGAAAATACATAGCCAGGACATTGAAAAGGGAGCCGAACTTCTCAGTATAGAGTTGACGTCCCTAAAAACGTCTGCTTTCTCGTATGCTACGACATTTTTTCTGTTGTTGCTCCAACAGAGGTTGGGGCGGTCGCTCCCACCGTTCCTCCCCGGGAAATGTACCTGTCCCTAGCCACGAGTGAAATCCATTCAATGTTTGCAGAAAACATTTTGATATTCGGAGAAAGGGCTTTGAAGAAATTTTGTTGCGTCTTTAAATGCAATGGTTATCTTGAGAATATTCAATACGGGGATCTGCTTAAAAATTTGCTTGACGACAACATTTCAATCATTTCGACAACACGCTTTACAGACAATACACTTTAATTACAAGGTATTAAAGAAATTGCAATATATTGACACATGGTGAAGGAAATTACATCACTAGGTGCTACGAAAATAATGACATAGATACAATAGTGACACTTTGAAAACTTTGAAATTGAAACTTGTTGATACCAACCGTCCAGCCGCCGGAATCCTCAGTGTTGTCACAGTATACCTCGAAGGGTTCCGTATATCCGTCGGGTTTGATCAAGTATACACCGCTATTGTTACCGGAAGAACATTGCTCCTGGACATCCTTACAATCTCTGGGATATTCCGGTTGATGGTAGAAGAAATAGGACGAACCTAGTATGAATGTAAAGAAATACTGATGCGTATAATAATCGTATTACGTCAAGGAGATGTTAAACGTTCTTCACATGTTCTGATTTTCCATTTAATGCGCCGCGATGTTCTTCGAATGCAAATCACACAGCTTGAGAAGAGAACTATCAGCTTGTAGGCTAAACCTATGGAAACTTGTAGCCTTGTCAACCATCATATCAAACTGAAGAAATTGTCATAGTAATAAGCACAGTCGTTTCTTAATAGCTCGTGAAGAAACGATAACCAAATTACGTCATTCCTTTGGTAGGTTTCAATTATGGAGCCAGCACCATTACACTGATGTTGATCACATTCGAGACTGGAAGAGCCATCATTATTATTAAATTAATGCTGCGCTGAGTATAGTAAAGACTGGAAGAGCCAGCAACATAAAACTAATACTGTGCTGATTATAGACAATACAATAAGAGCCAAGATTATTTGAAATAGTACGGTGCTGATTATAGTCAAAACTGGAAGAGCCAGCATTATAACTAATACAATGCGTATAATAGCCAAGACTGGAAAGGCCGTATATATCCGCTGACTGAGTCAATATTTATTGAGGTGAATCTTATTTAATCGATGATGGCGAACGTGATTTTGCGAAAGTATAATAATTCATAAAATTGAATGTGCACGCTGCAGTATCAATAACAATAATGTTTCTAAAATTATAATACATCGTTATTTATGTCTATATGATGAATATACGTGTTGAAGCGTAACACACTTACCTATACCGTGTTGGCTGATTACATCATTACTGGTACATTTGACGATCTACGGACAAATGATAACAACGAAACCATGACCGCATTTAACACACTGTTGCCATAACAGTGTAAAGATGTTTCCAACAAACGGATGTTCGTTGCCGTCGTTTGCCCAGTGTAATAAAATGAAAACCCAAATTCAAAGAATGAAAAGTTACTTTTATAAGTTTGGGTTTATTTTAGTTTGGGTACTGCAGTGCGTCTCATACTTGAGATTGATTGGGGAAACATAGCTACACAAGTAATGGAATGGCTGCAGGACAGGACAAAGAGAGAACATTGTTTAAAAATAATCACTAACTTAACGTTATTTGTTCTTAGCTTTGGTTAGGATAATACACGTATAAATATTGTAATAGAATAGGACGTTATACAGAGGTTTTAGTTACAATCGAGAAAGGAACACATGACCTACAACCAGGATTTTTCGCATTAAAATATAAACTACGCATTTTCTAATCAAGTTTATTTGAACATCAACATGACTTATTCCAGTTCGCCGCTCTTGTGTTAAAACGTCAGTTGATATCGGAGATCATTCTTCCATATAATAACAAATCTCGATGTTAAAGTTTATGTTATAATTTTGCTTTTAATTCACAGGCAGTGAAAGAATAGAGTTTATATCCAGGGCCTAGACTTTCGGAAATAGAACAGTATTTGTTTGAGATGAACTATCACAAACATATCTCAAGTCAATTATTCATGGGCAACGTTACTCGTACGTTATTTTATGTGGCTAAGTCGGTGGAGATAATGAACAGTTCTATCAGTAATTCAAATATCGTGTTTGGCATTTTAGTTCATTGACACGAGAACGTCTATGTTTGAATATTCTTCTACCTTGATAGTATACGGCATTGGTTCAAGATTGTCAATTTTAACTGGAAAATAACTTTTCTACTTTCTCATTTCAACTGCTAGACCCTTAACTTAAGCATGAACTTAATCTTACCAATAAAATATAATTATGCAAAGAATAATAATATTGAAGCTTCGTGTATTAATCCGATGACCTATGACTTGCTGAACTTAATAATTTATATTTACATTCAAATTAACTGAAATCTAAACCATTAATGTAATTGTTTTTCCTTTTGATACAAATTAAATTTCGTCATGTGTCAAGCAAATGTTGTTACGAAAATATGTTGAATAGTCGTCATAATTTGTAACGATTAGGAGACATAATGGTTGGTAAGAAAACCAAGGGCGAGAATTTGCCATATTTAGGCCAGGCTGTACTTCATTAAGATGATCGTATAAACTTGAAGATAAAAATGAAAATATAACTCCGATCATTTCAGACTAAGTTCTAACAATGACTAGCGTAACTACAGTTTAAACAGAAAAATATATGGTCAAGTGGAAATGTCTCATGGTTATCAGCCGCGCAAATCTATATTTTGGTTTGGGGGGGTCGAAAATTGTGAAATTAAATCCCTTTGCTGAAATGGGTCCTGGGGAGGGGTCTAAGGGGAGGGTACGATTTTTTAAATTAAGGATGCTTAGTTGCCCAAAAAAATGCAAATTTATTGGTTATGAAATTTGGATATTTCGAGTATGATTTTTTGTTGTTAGTGTTTGTCAATGACGATCGATTGTGACTGTGAGCCAGAGACACGTAGACAAACGATGCTGTCTGCTGCCTAGAAATTCTATTGGATGCTGTTGTGAGACAAAATGCAAAGTTTGGAAAAAATTGGGGGTGGGGGGCGAAATGATGGTTTCGCCCACCACCCCCACCTATTGAGTTTTTTTGGGGGGCGATCGCCCCCTTGCCACCCCCCACCGTGTTTTGCGCCACTGATGGCTAGGTTTAATGTCAAAGTGCTTTCAGATTTGAGGAACTGAAAATTGCCAGGAGTGTGAAATGCTACGATAAAGCGTTTGTATTTAATCGTCGTTAAGTCTCCCATAGTTAACGTCTCTTTTCATCTTGCAACAATTGCAAACATTTTAATCGTGCACAAACTCTATTCAACAGTTATATTTTACTGCTTGTTTATGAAATCAGTTAAAAACAGCTCGTACAGGCTGTCTGCATTCAATGTTTAATGCCAAGTCACAAATGTTTATTATGGTTTGTGTAGTTATAACCTGAGATGTTTATCCAAACAGGAAACATAATACAATGGAGGTGACTAGCTTTACAAGTCATGGTTAAAATAGCTCTAGTTTTGCCGGTATTAATCATATCACACGGCGAGATGATTCATAAGGAACTAGAACGTACGGTATATTTGTACAGTATTTATTTGTTTATAATTTTCAGAATAGAACGATATCACATTGAATTAATCAAAAGTTTATGTGGGGTTTTTCTTTTTCAAAGATTTTGACGATCAGCCGAAGTTTGGAAATATTAGTACATTAACAGATGTCCTTGGAACCTATAACTAAAAAATTCAAACCTATGAGAAAGAAAGCAGCTGTCTTTTCAGCCCTTAACGTAGCGTTTTGTAATATTTGCAAGACGAAATTGCATATCTTCAGGTCATGTCAACTTGTCCCATAAACTAAACGTTTATGAATTGCTAAATATTTTGGAACGGTTATGATAAAATCACAGCACATCATTTCACGTATGACGGATGTTGTTAATGATACCAAACATCATACCATAATTGTAGACTTTGAATTTAGTTCTTTTTATTGTCTCAACTATTCAGCTTGTAAGGGAGAGTAGAGAACGCTGTCTAATTTTTTCCAAAAAAATCGAGTTAATATAACAAGTTTAAAAGTAATTTTGAAGTTATAACTACTGTTGCATTGAGCAAAGATATGTTGATGCTGATGTCACTTTTGTATTAGAATTAGTTTATTACAAATAGTATAATTATTATTGATCTCTTTCAAGAAGTTCAAAAGAGAGTAATTGAATTAAATGGCTGAAATGTCTATATTGTGAGTGCACGCAGGGCGAGAAATTGCCATATTTAGGCCAAGCTGTACTTCATTAAGACGATCGTATAAACTTGAAGATAAAATGAAAATATAACTCCGATCATTTCAGACTAAGTTCTAACAATAACTGGCGTAACTACAGTCAAGTGAAATTGTTCAAGGTTATCAGCGGCGCAAATCTATATTTTGGTGTGTTTTTTTTTTTTTTTTTTTTTTGGGGGGGGGGCAAAATTTTGAAATAAATATACTATTACATTAACAGATGTCCATAGAACCTATAAACTAAAAAATTAAAACCTATGAAAAAGAAAGCTGCAGGTTGCAGGCAAGTGAAAACGGTCGATATCCTGATTGGACAAGAATTCAAAGTTGAATATAAGTATTGCAAGATGACAGTCTGACGATCAGTAGGCTAAATGAATTCGAAGTAGCTGCAAACCGATATTCTTGGGTTGTATTTTTGACAAATGATAGACTTGTATTTGATCGAGTAAAATGGGATATCCCATACATCCTACTGTATGTCTTTAAAAATGACCTATAGTTAAAACCAAAAAGGTATGTTTAGATTTATTGCGGATATTAATTTATTAGGCTTTATATCAAGAAAAGGTAACATTTGAAAATCGGAACCGTTTGTTTTACTTTCTTTGCGAATCATTCTAATTGAAAGCCTCTCTTCAAACCTCCAGTATAATTTTAGGATTTGTTTTTGAAAAATAGCAGCTCAAACCGTTATATTTGTCTTCCAACTTGACAAAACGAAACAAAAGTTGATGCACATCACTTCGACAACATAAGGGAGTCCCTCAGTTTAAGATAGGAAGCACGCTAAAAGTTCAAGTCCCAACATGTTCTAATTATTAAGTACAGTTTGGCTATATTACTTCGTAATGATAAAGCGGATCAGATTGTTTTCCTGAGTAGCTCAACTAATACGTATTGTCAAGATTCGATTTACAATAAAAATAGAGAGATAATCCCGACTGCAATAGTTATTTGTTGTGAACTTAAATAACTAAAACATACAAAACTAATGTAATGATTATAACATGATTAAAAAGTCAGGCTAACTTTCTACATTCTATTGTGAGATTTCTCGAATATTTGGATGACAAAGAATTTACACTTCAAAATGTAAAGCAGTTTCTTTCCAAGAATAAATATTTGTGAAGGTAAACTTTAAACTCAACATTTTACAAAGTTATCCATACAAAGTAATTATACTTCTGTAATATTTCTATAAGGTAATAGAAATATAAAGTACCTATGATTAAGTTCCTTTTTCTGTTCTTCAAAACAAAAATAACAATTGCATCGTTCGCAAACTACTTTCTCCGTTGGCCAACGATAAAATATTAGAAATCGGTTCAAAACCGACTGTCGACTTCGTATTTCGAATTGTTACTGAATGTTTACAGGATTTAGTACGTTTGAGCCAATTTATTTTGAAAGAATGACAGTTGGCAACAATATTTCAAATTAGTATCAAAATAGGATGATAAACGCTTCATTTTGGGTTTTGCACATTATACATGTTTTGATGAACGGAGCTTAATATCAACCATGTCGATAAAAGCTTTGATGTGCTGAAATATTTCTTGATTTTATACACATTTTGGTATCGAGTATTTGTAACTCTGATTTTGAAAGTTTTCGCACTTTGCAAATATTTTTCGAGGTGAACTTCTATTCCATACGCACAGACGATTTAACACATTCCCAGTGTGTACGCGAGTTTCAGGTAGTATGATACCAATTATATAAAAAAGTTAACGGTTTACATTCTGACGATACTACTTTAAGACATTATTCAAGGGTTTCTTTATTTATTTGTAAGGTTGTGAGGAACTGAGATCCTATAATGAAACAATATGTGTTATGCTAAAAAGTGAATTTAGAAGCCGTTCTTATATTCGTTGGAATACATTACAGTGATAACTTGTTAGAAGTTACTTAACATTAAGTGAATCTTAACTACATAATTTTAATCTAAGCAAAAATATCATTAACATTACCGTCATTGAGTAATGCAGATCTGACATTCAAATCGGATTTTTTATTATCTGTTTAACGTAAGACATGATATAAGTTTACACAACATGCAATCGTGGAGATAAAATGTTTAAATAAATTGCGCGCTTTATTAAATGAAGAAGTCAGAAGTCTGTCAGAAGTCCGTATAACTTGAAAAACTTACACAATATTTGATAAAAAATTTGTTAAAAAAATTGATAGGACTTACCGTTATCTGTGAAAAGAGATAGCCTGCTGTCCAAAAGAAACTTAAAAATTGATATACTTTAAAACAGTTGGATAAGTTCATTGTGATATGAAGGCTTTGTGACCGGTGTAGCTTCTTCTGATTCCTCAAATGATAATGACTACCATCTCCAAATGGATGGTAAAGTTAATGATTATAGTTTCAACTGAGGAACAAGTACGGTAATGGCAACATTCCATCTAAGTTGCAACGATGGTCCAGTCTAGTAAAAAAGAAGTAAAATATAAAGGTGTCTACGTAGAACGTTTTTCATGTCACTTTCCTTCTTCGGTAGAAATAGAAGGAAGTCTGAGCCAAGAAATTTAAACGAAAGTAGATGATACGAGGCGTACGGTTGTACGGTACAGGGTAAGTTCATTCGTAATGAGATATCTGGGACTTTTTACCATTAAAAATGAATAGTGATGAACTTAATATTTCGTGTTGTATCAATATCTTACTACGATTCAAACTTAGTGGTTTGTTAAAAAGTTCCGTATCTATGTCGTAAACGTTTTTAAGGAAAGTTCAATTCATGAACTGGTGAAAAACATAAAATAAGGTCGCGACCATAGGCGCATATCATCGGGTGGCAAAAAGAGGGGAAGAAAATATCGTTCCGCCATGTATGAGTAAGTTTACTTCTAATTATAGCACCATTTAGCATCTAAGCACCCCAATTAATAAACTCTGACGGGAGGGGAACAATCCTCCTGATAGATCTCTCTCGGGAAGCAGTTCAGTCAACCCTGCATGAACCCTGCACCGCTGCGCACGTCATAGTAACTTTTTTTTAGAAATATTGAATAGCCCTCTAAAGTTGTAATTTTATTAAATTTGACCAAACAAGAGAAATAGTTGGCTTAGGAAAGCCTACTCGTAGTTTCAGATCGCATTAATTCGGATTTTATTATCGTTTTTGTTCATATATGATGGATATCAAATGCAGTATCCATTTACTTGTCCATGGAACGTGCAAGTATACACAGCACACACACACACAACTTTGAGACTTAGTGCGATGGTGTGCTACCAGTAGCGTAGTCAGTGAGGTGAAGCCAGAGGACCTTCCCCACAAAAACACCATTTATATAGGATATGCAGTTGCTCGCCAATTCTCGCCGCATGTTCTACGGTCCCGTAACAGTGCCTGCCTACGCCGCTGGTGCCAATTGTATAGTGTACTTATTATAAACATCGGACTTCAATTGTTTAGTTGCATTATATTATAATATTTGAACTTGGTAATAGTTTATTTTCATGTGGGGAAATGTGTATCATGTGTATGCAGTGCTGTACTGAATACACGTGATGCGGCGCTCATAGTGTTTAAGTCGCCTTCCCCACCCGAAACACATTAGATATTTCCCACACCAACAACATGTGTTGGATCATCTTGCATAATTTTGTTGAAACAAATATTTCGTTCTGCGTTGAACTTATTATATTGGAATACCTCCAAGAACAACGACCTAAAGTGTTTCTTTGAGTCAATGATAAAAAGTAAACAGATAAAGTTTTCACAAGGAAGATAAAGAATGGTTAGACGTAGTGTAGACGTAACCTGTAAACTATCACTCATGAAAGACGTCATTCGATCTTCCATGACGTAGGCTATTTTAATTATTAAACTAATACACTTCTTAGACGTCTTACAACAAATTACTCGCGATATTTTAGTACTGAAATTATATGGTCGTCATTGCAGGGAGCTGCCACTAGTGGCAGCTCCCTGGCAGCGTATATTCATATTGTTATGTGT
>JAODAG010194355.1:0-13931 GCA_027574785.1 Orphnurgus asper | reverse complement strand
ATATATAAATATATATAAATATATATACTGTACATGTATAGATATAGATGTATCTTTCCGTAGATGGAATTCAGCCACTTTGTAATTTAAATCATTGCTCTGCTCCATTGTCTTGATTAATATATGGCGTATGGTCCAGACAAATGGTGCCAGTCGAAGAAACAAATTGCCACATGTATGGCGAATAAGATTCTTGAAGCCACCTCTCTCATCACTTGTTTGTTCTTGCAGAGGCCGATCATGTGCGCGTAGTCGAGACGTGGGGAAGAGCTCAGGGCCCACCACAGAGGAGTCACCAAACGATGCCGTCTTCTGTCAGCTCCTCCTCGGCCTACCATCCACGGCAGCAGCAGCGGCGGCGGTGACCTCCGGCATGTTCCTACAGTTTTCCAGGAGCCTCTTGCCCTCACACAGGAAAGAGGTCGTCAGAAGGAGGGCGGCCCGCCTCGGATCACACGATGGTCCGGATCGCGCAGGTGGCGCTGCTCTTGCTGGTCTCCTCGTCGGCGGCCGTCGACCTCCAGCTGAAGTACAGGCAGCACCCGTTCCTCTACTTCACGGAGGAGAACATCCCCGAGCTGAGGAAGATGGCCAGGACCACCCACGCCCACATCGCCAAAGAGCTGGAGGACGTGGCTTCGACGATGATGGGGAAGAAGGCCACTTTCATGCCGCCGAGGGAATACGGTAAATTTGGCGGCCGTTGGAACGAACTCTACGGCAACAACCTCGCGCCCATGGCCCTGTACTGCGTTCTCCATCCCGACGACGCGGCTGCGTTTGAATTCGTCTTGGAGTACATGGACGTCATGGCGTCCCTCCCCCGCTGGCAGGTCATCTCCGTGCCGACCGACGAGGTCCCAGTCGCCCACTCTCTGACTGGGTTCGTCACCGCGTTCGACTTCCTCTACCCCCGGTTCAACCTCGACCGCCGCAGGCTCTACATGCGGAGGATTTTCAACGAAACCAAGAGTTTCTACAGCTACGCCAAGACCAGGTCTTGGGGGAAGTTTTATTTGCAGAACCACGTGGCGACTAATTACCTGGCGTACCTCCACGGCTGCCTGGTGACGTCCATGCACGTCCCCAAGACCGCCGCGTGGCTGCAGGATGCGGTGCTGGCCCTGGAGAGGAACTTCAAACTGCTGAACCACATCGTCGACGGGTCCCTCGACGAAGGGGTGGCGTACGGGAGTTACACGTCCCGTTCCTTCCTCCAGTACGTCTTCCTCGCCCTGCGCCACTTTGGCATCGACCACACCGCCGACACGTGGCTGCAGAACCACATCTGGTTCTATTATAACACCTTACTGCCCAAGTTCCAGCGTACCGTGGGCATAGCCGACAGCAACCACAACTGGTTCTACGGGCCGGAGAGCCAGCTGGTTTTCCTCGACGCCTACGTCCTCCAAAATGGCAATGGCAACTGGCTGGCGGACCAGATCCGTAAACGACGGGATAACAGTCCGGGCTCCCCCCTGAAAGCCTCCCTGGGTCAGAAATGGTGCACTCTCCACACCGAATTCTTATGGTACGACCCTCTGATCGCGCCTACGCCCCCTCCGGCGCATAACGGCAGGGACCTGCACACATTTACCGACTGGGGGGTGGTCACGTACAGCGATCGGGGCGGCCACCCGAATGGCACCTTCCTCGCCTTCAAGTCGGGAGCCCTGCACGGGAGGGCGATGTTCGACGTCGTCCAGCGTAAGATGTACCCCTGGCTGCGAGGGTGGTCCAGCTTCAACCCGGGCCACGAACATCCCGATCAAAACATGTTCGTGTTCGTGCCGAACGGCCAGCTGTTCATCGCCGATGCCCTCTACGGGCCAAAGCTGACCTACTTGAACAACGTCCACTCCTTCTCGCCCTCCCCGACAAGCCGGTGTAACGTCCCCTGGGAGGGCCAGCTGGGGGAGTGCAGCAAGTGGCTGGACTGGATGAACCCCAAGATGCGGACCTCGAGCGGAGAACTGATCTACACGGAAGAGAAGGACGGAATGGTCTTTGCCGGCGGAGAGTCGAAGAACGCGTACGACGCTTCCATGGGACTCGTGTCCGTCTACAGGTCCCTCGTGCTGCTAGAGCCAGAGTTACTGTTAGTCGTCGATCACATCGAGACCAAGACCTCTTCGAGGCTGACGCACGTCAGCGCCTTCTTTCACAACCTGGAGTATCTATTTAATTACGATAAGCTCGGAGATGGCGTACATGGTGCCAAGGTGACCATCGAGGGGAAAGACTACAGGATATTCTGGATCACTTCGCTGGACCGGAGCCCACGCGCTCTGATCGCAAAGGAATCGCACCCGTCCGAGTACCGCAAGAGGCAGACGCACTTTGTTAACGTCACCTTGAAACTGACCCCCACGACGACCCGGGTCGCTTTCGTCTTCGTGGGGCCGAACGCAGGCGTCCAGGAGGTGCAATTCATGGACAACCACAAGGAAGGTTGCCGCATCCTAGTGAAATCGTCGCACGACTACAACGTGTACGTCGCAACCCGCCACCGTGACATCGTCTCCAGGCAGGCCTACCTCGGCTATTCAGGGTTTGCTACGGTGAAGGCGGCAGGCAAGGAAGCGGTTCACTTTGGCCTCTCCCCGAAGGAGACGATCCACGCAGAGCAGCGCCCGGCGAACCACGAATGCTACGACCTCATCGCCGTTTGCGCCGCCGTGACGTCCACGCTCTGCTTCATCGTGTGCGTGACCCTCTCCAAGCTGCGGGTCCCCGCCAAGGTCAAGGTGAGGGCAGTGTTGGCGTTGCTGGTCGTCGTGGCCATCGTCCACACCTCGATCTACCTAATCCAGTGTCCACAGATCGGTTGCGAATCCTGCACTAGTTCATCGCCCTTCAAAATGGTCAACCCGGTGAGCCCGTCTGCGGCGGAAAGGCCGGAGTTCCCGTCGGTGGTCGTGACCTCGCTGCCGGGGTCCGCCGCCGAGATGGCATCGTGGATGTTTGTCAACAACCCCGACCTGGCGGTGCTCCCCGTGCCTTCGTTCCATGTCAGGCAACCCAAGCTGGACAGTATCGACAATTTGCTGACGGACGTTTGTACTTGGGACGATCCTTCCATCGGAAATTTGGTGGCACTCGGCAGTTGGATGGGATCTCTGCAGTTAAACGTGAAGGATGCCTTTAAGAACGTCGGAAGCGGCGAGGAACACATGGATATATTCTTTGGTGACCGGGTCCGGCCGCCGCCGTCAAACCTCTCCGCGCCGGGAGAGGACGGCAACGTTCCGATTTACAAAAATTACACCGTGGCCGACCTGCGGGACCACGTCCGTGCGTACCCGTACGCTCGGCCTTTGCTCTTCTTCACCACCGGCAGCTGGGCCCTCAAAGTCAATTTCTTCTCCGCGGTCTTCAGGTCAAATTTGAGGCAGCTCCACTTCGTGAGGGATCCACGCTCCTGGATAGCCAACCACCTCCGGGACGGCCGGAGGCTCTACGCGTCGCTGATGGTGGAGAGGGTCCTCCGCCAGTTCTTGGAAGCCTCGGGGCAGCTCTGCGCCCCGAACGGCCGGGTCCTGCCCGAGTTCTTGAGGATCCGCGAGTCCCTGGAGGACTTTGACAAACAGGAGCCGCACATGCTGCTGGCTTCGGTCTGGAAGGCTCACACGGAGGCTGTTCTGAGGCTGGGGGAAGATGTCTGGGAGAGGAATATCAAAGTGGTGAAGGTGGAGGATTTGCTATCAACGGGCGATGGTGTAACCAGGGACGTTTACAACTTTATCGGTGAGTTTTGTGAGCGCCTTCCTTAAACGAAGAAATACATAATTCAACAACGGTGGAAAGCTATTAATTAATTAATTAATTTTAATTAAAAAATCCATTTTATTATCTTCTAAATAGGGTCACCAGGAGGTGCCTTGTTCTAAGCAAGCAGATTGGTTCAAAATTTAGTTCAGTTGTAACAAAACGGTGCCATCCAAAGTAGTCGTTCTATAATTTAGTGGTCCTGTTGTTTGAGTTATAAATTCCGACATTCATCTGTTGGAAGGAGTGGCGTGGGTTTTGCCATTCATAAAAACAATGGGTAACAGACCTGTCCTTTTAGGAGAAAATATATTTTAAATGCACCGAGAATGAAGCTACTAGTCACCGTGACCCCAAATTCAAACAAATATCCGAGTGATGTACTTTTGCGTCAACCTCGGAATGTGCAATTCACGACGCTCTGCAACGAAACTGTGAAATTGGATGTGTCAATCCATCTGATTGGTCCTTCTTTCAAATGTCTTTATTATAGTAATCAAACGATTATTCTCGGCAGAATGTTGTAATTGGGTTTCTCTTCCTGGCAGGAGAAGTCATATTTTTTTTATAGTCTTGTGAGAAATGTGAGAAATTACATTTAATATTGAAGACCAAAACAGTGACAAATGGCAGTTTCCGAGGTCTTGCATCACATTTACCAAATTATATAACATCCCAATTTTCTTTGCCTGTTTTATTTAAAGGTTTACCCGTGAGACCTGTGGCTCTCCACCAAGCGCTCCAAGTGACCCGTAGTAGCGTCTATCACATACCGTACGAGGGTACCATAGGAGGGCGTTCCATGGACGCCTGGAAAAGTGTTCTTTCTCCGCAGGAAGTCCGAGACATCCTAGCGATATGCGGACCTTTGATGACCCGATTAGGTTACAGGTGACGACAGGCGCACGATTGTCCGACTGTGCAGGCACTGTAAAGTATATATAGTGTGTTGTTGTTGTCACTATTAATTAATCTGTAAGTGAGTCCTGTGATAAATTGGTATACAATTTTTGTAAACTTAACCTTCAACAATGTGTCAATCAGCAATAAGTAGCAATCACAGATTGTATGAAAGTGTAAACTGTAGGCTAACAGTGGGACAGATGTGAAAACACCATCAGGTGGTGGTAATTACCTTGTGAGAAATAAGAACCAAATCCCATTGAAGCATCACTGTTTTAAGTTGTGAACCCCTGAGGGTTACCAGTAGGACACCACCCATGCATGGGTGAAAAGTGAGATAAGCAGCAGACTATTGAACCTGTGATAAAACTTGGGAGAAGATCACTCAGCAGGACCTTGAAATTTGAACTTCAGCCATCTTTATAATCTAAATTCCATTAAATCAGAATTGGTATAATGAAAGATTTGGGCTTGTCTTTCTCCAGGAAAGATTTTTCTTGAGAGAGGCCTGTCAAAATGAGTTCTTTTGAAGGTGAGGCGAATCATGCACGGTAATGATGATTATCAGACGACGATTGTTGCCTGTAGTCATATTTTGTACCGTATGGTAGCAACAACCAGTGTACATGTCTTTGTACTTTATGGTAGCAACAACCAGTGTAACATGTCTTTGTACTTTATGGTAACAACAACCAGTGTAACATGTCTTTGTACTTTATGGTAGCAACCAGTGTAACATGTTCCTTTGATGACAATTGCAATTGAGCATTAAAGGGGGAATGTAAATCTTGGAGAATTAAGAAAGCCATTCGCTGGTGTGTGACTCCCGTCTTAATAATCTTGTTCCTCTGTTCAGATAGAACATTTGTTTTCTATTTATAATTGAAAGGCTCAGATAACCTTGGAAAATGATATCGACTGTATCCTAGCCTGCTCTAGACAGCAGACAATTAAACAAATAAAGGCTACTCGGTCGGTCATAAACCAAAGAAATGTCCACTACATTTCTGCTTTCACTGCAGGGTATGTGAAAGCCACACAATCTAACTCTATGAACACAGACCAAGACCGAGAATTAAAAGACACTCACTCGCTCATTGGACGGTCCAAATCCTACCTCCTGGTCGAGGACTTGAGGTATAACGTAATGTATAATTTTTAACCGACGTTTCGTTACGGGGCCACGTCCATTCGGGAAAATCCTGGATCTGCCACTGGGTAACGGCAAGTTCAGTTACGTTACGTCAACAGCGATGTCAAATCATTTCCACGACCAACTGAATTTTTAATTAACGTGAATATAGTCCAATACGTTATACCTCGAGTCCTCCACCAGGAGGTAGGATTTGGAACGTCCAACTAGCGAGCGAGTGTCTTTTGAATTCGCGGTCCTGGTCCGTATTTTTAAATTTAAAATTGCTAAATTTCCTTTAAAATGGCTAAATTTACCACATTGCGCTCCTAGGCCTGTGGTATCCTAGACATCCTGTTCATGGTATGCAGCCACGCAGTTGTACGACCGGGTGCTGTAGTCTTCAAATCCGACGGCCAAGCGTGTCCCAAACGTGTGCTTTCGTTGGCGACGACGTGTCCACCACCGTACAATTGCCGTCGGAGAGCAGAGTTAAAAAAAAAAAAATTGTGGCCGGCAAGGCCAGTGTTGAGCTTTGGGGGTTACCGCTGAATAAAAACGTTTGCTGTAAAAAAAAGAAACTGCCAGGAGAAACCTGGAAGACTTTCCTTGTTTGAATTGGCTTGTAGATCTATTTGCTGTCAGATATTATTATCATCAATAACCGTTGCCAAGTAATGCCGCTGACCCCCAACAGATTGATCGTTGACACGTATATATATATATGTCACCAAAACATTCTTCAAAAAATTTGCAAACATCTGTTTAATTAAGATAAAGCAATCATCAGATGTGGTAGCCTCTATATTGTTTCCCGCCCGCTGCAGCGGGGGGTAATTATCTGTCAACTACCGGAGCTCGAAGCTTAATTTTCTGGGTCTGTAACGAGCTGCCGACCGAGACTTGATGAAACTGCTTCGGAATGATTACTAGATTTACAGTCACAGAATGACCTTTGGCCCTAAGTAATCATTTTTAACTTTCAATAAGATCTACTTTTAGGACTAGTCGTTTCACAGGGAAGTGGAAGATTTTTCCTTCACATCTTTCCCTCCACTTTCCTTGCTACCTTCTACCGATCACAAACCAATTATGTTCCATACCAGTTAATAAGGTTAGAAGGGTGAGGTCATGGATGGGGAGGGGGGGGGGGAGGTTAAACCTATCTATAGGACCAAGTTTCACCTCCCATAACTGAGAACCCTTATATGAAAGACTACAAGAATTAGACTTCTAGACAGCAATCCATGTAAACCAAATCCAAGTAATACGATTAAAACATTTCTTCCCTACTAACTACACCAGATATAATATTTTCACTTCTTTTTAACCTCTGAAAAATTCTCTAAACAGAGATTGATTCAAAGAAAGCAAAAAAGTTCAATATCAAAACTGATGTTAATTAAAAGTTATTTTTATATATAAGGTTCGTTCATGGCAAGGCACCAAGATACCCAGCAATGGTACTACTGACATAAGATCCAAAAGAATTAAACAAAGACCATGTTTATAACCTTTTAGAATTCCCATCTCCATCATTCACGCTGAATTGTCTAATCAAATAGAAAATATTTAGAAATTATTTTTTGTATATTGTTATTGTTTTGAATATCTGAAAGATAGGGGGAGTACAATCCACCATAAGAGGCTTTTCCCCCTTAGCTCACTGTTATTCTGTTCATTACTGTTCATGACTATTTTCTAATTTTTTTCAATGTACTAAATAATACTACCAGTGTCTTACAAATAAGCTCCAGATATCTCCGTGGGAAACATTTAACTTGGGAGAGTTGACGCAGTAATCAAAACCTTTATAAACGACAAACAAACAAAGAAATGTAAAGTTATCAAAACGTACAAAGAAAATACGACCACAAAAGTAAAAGGAAAGCAAACAAAATTGAGAAATTTGCTGTCAAAGAAACATGAAAATCCAAAGAAAACTTCTCTCTTTGTTCCCCCTTCATATTCTGTGTACTATAGTATTTGTTTTAGAATAACTGTGGCAACATGTTACACCCGCCATATATTGCAGCGGTGGGGGGAGGAGCTTCCAAACCTGCTATGAGATTGAGGCAAGATAAATTCCCCCACCCCCTCCGGAACATTAGCAGAATATTTAAATTTCACTGGACTTGTATGCACCTGTGCATGTATAGAACTAAGCACAAATACTTACAGACATTGGTCAGCTTTAAAGAAAAACAGGTTTCCCAAAGATTTCCCTGTTAGGTTTTTGGGCAAATTGATGTCGTCCGATGTTACTCGATAACAAATAAAAAAAAAACCGACCGATTTCAAAACAAACCGTAGCACTCCACCGACTGACCAGAACGTAGGCTACGGCTACGCCCCCTAGCCATCTCTACAAGATTCCCTCACTCTATGGCCCTCAATTTATATCACATTACCCACGGTTCCCTTCATTATATCTTGCCCGGTCACGGGTCATTCCAGTTTGGATCGTACCATTTAGGGCCATTTCATTCATTCATTCCAAAGGCCTGTTAATTTAAAGGTTTGACTGTTAGCGACCAATTATATACTACGATTGATTTTCTCTTCAAAATTAAATCTACAAAACTGATTTGTCACATACAAAAATACATTCATCATATATTGCACTAATACAACAAAAGAAGGATACAACAAAACACTGTGTATACTAGCGCTAGCTAAATTCTCCTTATCCTCCACCAGAAAGAGTGGGGATACATTACATTGTCAGCTTACTGCGAGAAATGACCATTCAAAAAGAAACAACCCATTTTGGACGTGGCGTATACCTGCCGTTGATGGGTTTTATAAAGACCCAAGTTCTTTCTTTGATTGGGTTTCTTAAAAAACAGCTTGCATTAAGCTTCTTTCTTACTTTACTGTTCAGAGCTTGATAAGCTATAATAACCATCAGAGTCGTACTTTATTGCCATACAGGTATGTTATATGCTAGCGCTGTTAACCCTAGAGTACCATCTGAGTCATTTCCATACATGGTATATGTTATACAGGTGCGCTGTGTACCATAGGGTACCATCTAAGTCATTTCCATACATGGTATGTTATGTAATAGCACTGTATACCCTTGAGTACCATCTGAGTCCTACTATGTAGTAGCACTGTATATCCTAGAGTACACATACAAGTATTTGACATGGCTGTGAGGGCCAGTGAGGCTGACCATTAACACTGTAGCTGGACAAAACCATAGCATAATCTGATGCAGGCAGAAGTGAGGGAGGGCCGGGGGAGGAGGGAGAGGGGACGATTGGCTAGCAGTCTCACTCTGCCTTGATGTGGCCATCATTGCTAGCTCCATCGTAGAGGTCCCCGTCCAACTGGCCCTCCATGCCTTCTTCTCCTTCATCTTCGGAATCCATCTGTCCTTCCTCTGCCATCTCTGCAGTACACAGGGAGTAGCAGACGAACGTCATGAGGATGGAGGGCAGGCCTAGGAGTAGCGACGTCAGCACCGGCTGGGCGGTCCACATCGCCTGACGGGAAAGACGCGAGGGTTGCGTTGAATTATGATATTACGTCAGAAATTCATGAAATAGCCATCATCGATATTTCAATTGATCATTGCCTGGAGTAGCTGCTATAAACGTAAAGGTGGAAGAAATTACTACTAGAGGCTTATTAAGTCACCTTTTAGTTCAAACCTCATGTAAGTCCATAGACCTATGCTAGTGTCTTATGAACATGTATATGTGCACTATATTTGAGGTGGTTTTACATGAAGTACATACCAACTACTTCCCTGCAAGGGATTTAAAGCTAGAAGATCTACTTCAGTGCCTCACAATTAGAGTCGAGGGTGAAGGGAAACACCCCCACCGTGAAAACTGTATGAAATTGTAAGCATGCTGAAACACCTGGGGGAAATAGAAGTTTTCTATATTATGTGGACCCATGATGGGGATTTGAATTTCCAGTCTGCATTCAGGCTAGGTGGTTGCAGCCTATAGCCTTAAACAGCATATAACAACAGGTATGGTACTATGACGAGCGTTTCGTGAAGTGGACTCCTGCCTAACGAGTGACTCCACAGAGACTCGGACCAAAAATGTCAAAAACTTCAAAAACCGTGGCGACGAAAAAACAAAACAAATATTAACCAGTCACGCTGGCCATGGCTCTTTAGTTTAAGAGGAGCCTTGCAAGCGTTGAATTCTATAATAATAAAATTCCACGCTTGGAATCTGCTGTGTTAATTTTTCAGGATTCTCCCTGGCCCTAGCAATAATTATATGCATGATTCCTTGCACATCCTTGGGAGACAAAACAGGGTCTGAATTCTAGAGTACAACTCACTCTGTAACTTGCTGCCTTCACCACCCTTCACTTACACCTCAATAAAGCTTCACCTGGGACTTGGAACAGGTTGCTCTCACTTCAATATGTCATATTGAGAAAGCTAGCGGTCGAAGGTCAAGGTACGCTCCCCTTCCTTGGGGACATTAAAAGGCTGCATGATGACATGGTTGGCGAACCTGTGACCCCAGGGCTTCCTAACCCTCTTTCTACACTAAGCTAAACAAACACTATCTATTGACCACTGACCATGCAATCACTGCCAAGTTAGAATGCCTGACAGTACTGCAATTTCTCTGGGATGATGTGGCACTGTAATGTTTTCTTTAAAAAGCAGTACAAACATTCTTTTTTTCTCCGGGGCATATATATGTATGAAGTTACTGTACTGAACAGTTAACAGAAGAAGGTTACCCCGGGGTGCCGCATCTCCTTATTAATATCAGCAGCACCTGTGACCTTTTAAACAAATCCCAAGACAGAACTTTCAATCAAAAGCATTCTCAGCTGGTCTGTCATAATAATCCCCTCAAGCAGTTTGGTAGATACTTCATGTAAGACCACCTCATATACTAGGATACACACATGGATTATGTGATGGACATCTGCCCAACGTCGAAACTGGTAAGAATTTGGGAACAATTTATGAAAATTGACAGGTTTAGACTGGTTCATCGCACAAAAGATAAGGGCAACTTGAACAGATCTAAAAAAAAAATAATGCAATCTAGCTCCTTGACATCAATAATCAGTTCAGTGTTAGTAAGGGAAGGGCCTGGAAGGACAATCGTCCTCATTAGTCGCAAAAAGACATGAATGAAATACTGGCACTAGACTTGAGGTAAATGCTTCATGTAAGACCACCTCAAATATTAGATACATACATGAGTATGTATAAACAGAAGGGGATAGGCTAGTATCTCTATTCGCACATGTACATACACTACATACGTCAGAGCAATAAATTTCAAAGAAACAAGTGTTTATATTTCACATTAATAACATGCAAATGCTTGAATCATAGAACAATCTCCGAGGCAAATCGCAGATGGTCAGGCGGAGATCTACGGAAGGGAAGCTTGATCCAGGAGAGGGGAGACAAAAAAACAGTAACGTTGAACCTTGCAAGGACCTCATGTACCAGTCGAGGAGGTACAGAGAGGTAACTTCGAGAATAGACAACATCCATCCTGCTCCTGGAACTGCCATTTATCCAACGGACGTGAATGTACCTCGATCTTAGATCACACTTTCTCAAGACCTAGGGAAGTGAGAGCAACCTGTTCATCACCACAACCAATGTAAATTGTCTAGATCTGCCATTGAACCGGACAGAACAAGATATTGTCTAGAGCTGCCATTGAACCGGACAGAACAAGATATTGTCTAGAGCTGCCATTGAACCGCACAGATCAAGATATTGTCTAGATCTGCCATTGAACCGGACAGAACAAGATATTGTCTAGAGCTGCCACTGAACCGGACAGAACAAGATATTGTCTAGAGCTGCCATTGAACCGGACGAGACCAGATTTTTGTACAAACGAGAGGATTAAACTTGCACTCTGTGGAACCGTGCAGCTCATTCTCAGCCTGTTTGGTGGGGAGCGGAAGGTCAGATGGAATCGAAGCTACCCACCCTGCTGGGTAGTTTGTGCTTTGCGATATCCATGTACTGTAGCCGCCTCTAGCAGAGTACGGGCACCATTTGGACCAATGGATTGGATTAAATTTTAAAAAAAACAAGACACGTTTCTACTGACTATGCGACTGACTGTTGTACTTTGTATCAATTAAAGACATTTGTTTTAGAACTTTGGATAAATTTGTAACAAACAATGATATGTTGTGTAGTTCATGAATACTAGTATATGCCTGCATTTTACATCGATTTCCCTACGGAAATACTTTGTCAAGGAGTCTTCGACTACAGGCAATCTTCCTGCCCTACTTGTCAAGGAATTCTCCCCAAACACATTGCAAAGCCTATAATCAGCCACCGTTCGATTATTTCATACTGCCTGACTGAAAACGGTTACCTCAAAATGATGGCCGATGACGTGACCGGGCCAGGAACAGGATAGGAGGAAATGACTTCTCAGATACGGATGATTTAGATACAACCGATTGAAATTCTTGTCAATAAAGTGACTGGTAAGCAAATGATCGACAAGCAACGTCATCAATTAAATCAGTTAAAGTACAGCGACCTTGGACGAGTTAATGTCGTGAGTTACGCTGACGTCACGAGGCTGAGAGGTATCGATAATGATATGTGCAACATTCACAGGGTTTTCTCTGCCGGACGTCTGCGTTCATTGCCTATCCACAGAATCAAGACTAGTTGTAGTACGAGTACAAACTATGACTGACTGTCAGAATAGGTAATACCCTTGACCAACTGCTACTTGAATTATTGCATATTGCAAGAAAGACTGAGTGTAGGCTAAGACTACCTAACATACAGTACATGTACACATGTAATGTAGATACTAGCCTATCCCCTAACTTATACATACACATTTATGTATCCTATATATTTGAGGTGGTCTTATATGAAGGAAATGTCCTTCATGTAGGCTAAGACTACCTAACATATAGTACATGTACACGTGTAATGTCGATACTAGCCTATCCCCTAAGCCTACACACAAGTACATTTGAGGTGGTGGTCTTAGTACATGAAGTATTATATACCAAGTACTGATAGTGATAGGGTATAAGTGCAAACTAGTCAAGGCGATATGTAATAACAAGTCATATATTACACTAATAATTGGGCTTGCTCTGGTAGAGTGGATAAGAAAGCCTTTTACTACAGTGTGTCTGCATTTTGAAGGCCAACCGTGACCGACAAGCGGAGACGTAGCAAAGGGCATTCTTATCCACTCGACCGGGTAAATTACCCCCATCGCGTGTCACACGTGATGTATATATATGCTGTGTTAACGTAATCTGTCTTTTATACTATCTGATGATTGTTTGAGCGTGAAACATACGTGTAATAGACCATGTGATCCAATCTGATCTTACGATTATATGTACTAGGGCCTTATATGTATTAATTGAGCACACCAAATTTACACTCCACCCCGGACGGCCATTTTAATGGTCACGTTTCCTAGCAGTATAGTACGAGTATAATTTTAACCCCCCAACGTTTCGACGAAATATTGGTAATTGTTTAAAATTCCATTTTTTTTTAGGTTTTTATTTCCTCTCTCTACAGTGGGAGGGGAATCAGAGAGAGGGGTGTGAGGGGGAGAGAAAGGAACTTTGTTTTTATTTCAATTGTGCAAGACATTCAAACTGATTACGTACTTTCAAATATCCTAACCTAAAAATTAAAATAAGTGTATTGTACTTTGATACCACTCCTCTGATCAGCTAGTTCACTTAAAGGAGCATGATAAAAGTTAAGTTGTAGAGAGGGATTGATTGGAGGTAGAATTTTCTTTGCATTTTATATTTCCAGGTTCTATTTAAAACTCCACTACACTTCTTTAACATCAAGAGCTGCTAGATTGGCGTATACAATGAAGGCTACAGGAATCGGCCGACGCGTTAATTGGCCGGAGGTCAGTAATGCCAGCCGTGGTATGGCAGGAAGTATTTGTGACTGTCGACCCCCGATAGAAAGTTCTAACGTAGTAACAAGCAGAATAAAGGGATGGGGGTGGTGAGGGTAAGAATCTGTTAATCCCCTTCACAGGTCGTAAAATCGGAGCCTTCCTTGTTGCAACAGAGCAGGTCACCATAGTTTGATTCGCCCCCCCCAAAAATTTTATATCTACATATATATATATATATATATATA
>JAODAG010194244.1:0-13931 GCA_027574785.1 Orphnurgus asper | reverse complement strand
AAGATGTGAGCTCACAAATGTATTCCAAATGGTATCAGTTGGTGAGTCATTGTATTCCACCATAAATTGTTAATCAGGAGGAAGGTGACAGTTGCTAAATTCATGGCCTGAGTTGATGGGCAGGGCCTGTCCTGTTTGAAGAAAAAACATGGAATATATGCCAAATGGTGCCATACAAGAAGCTTCATAGCATATTAAAATATCCATGCCAGGCAGAATTAAGAATTTTTGTTTGTACTGGATATTGTCGTGAATTGACGGGTAGGATCAATCCAGACTGAGCATATCCATGCTTCCTGTTTAAGATAAAGGTTAAGACATAGCCTTATCTTTTCAATAGAACAATACTCTTTTAAAACCCTCATTTCTGGTAAATGATATTTGAACAAACTGGAACAAATTAAATTAATCAAAGGCAACACAGAACGAACAGATAACCTAAACATTGAAGGACAAACAGTTCTATTCCTTCTAAATACCAAGTAAGAGCAGAAATCCTTCAAAAATGTTTAAAAACAAGTACTGCATATCTACTAATTTCATAGAACGAAAATCCATCTAATTTCTAAAAAGAGCAAATACCGAACCCAAATTTAAGCGTGTAATAATATTGAAAATTAAGAGGATGGTTTCATTCCACTGCATTGTTCACAGAAGCAGAAAAGGATCACATATACCATTACAAGCAGATATGCCCAACAATGAGGCTGCAAGTCATATGCAAATGAGTTTCACAGCAAGCCACTACCAACAGTTGGATGGAATACATGCCCGGATCTACAGGCAGTAAAGTCTTATTTTCTACAATTAAAAGACTACAGTTTCCATCAGCAAACACCCGAGACGATTCTTAGACTGCAAAGATCCCCAGATCTAATTCACTTATTTCAACTGCAAACTGTTTCTTTTATTTGGTTACTTTTTGTATATACAAGAGTGGAATGCATCCTGTAAAAAATACTATTGATTGGAAATTTTATGAGATTTGTTACCAATAGATATAGTTCCATTAAAGGTATCAATGAGCAGGAATATTTAATCCGCTTCTAATTATTGAAAATCATGAACGTTTTTCAGCATGTGTATGCCACGTACGTGCAATAATACATTACACACACACACTCTTTACAAAGCAACATGCTTCATGTTCATATCAACAGAAACACTTGTGCATGGAAGGTGCAATGAATTGTAAACACATCGAATACAGGGGGAAGAGCATATTTTCAAATGGGGGTGGGAGAGCTGGCCATTTAAGTGGTGGGTGAAATTCGAGGATGAATGTTTTGGAAAAAGTGGAATAATATCACCTAGCCCTCCCATCTGTCTGGAGTATAATGTCTTACATGATGTTGTCTTACCCATCTATATTTGATACATAGCAATGATGCAGCAGTCCTATGAAACTAATGCATTATCAAGGTTACATGATTTGAACGAATTGGCCAAAATTATGGAAGACTGGCCTTATTCGTCTGTAACTGAACTCATAGTCACTTGTTCACAGGAAACTATCGTCCACAACTCGCATGAACATCACATGAACATCACATGAATAAGCCATGAACATCACATGAATAAGCCATGAACATCACATGAATAAGCCATGAAAATCACACAGATGTTGCATGAATATCACAGAACATTTATATGAACATCTAACAAACATCACATGAACAATCATACAAACAACACATGAAGATCACATTCAACTCACATCAGAATACAGACTTTCTATTTTCATATTCACGACCATACCATGGTAGTAAACAATATACCTTTCAATTCCTTAATTTTCAACACGACATGGGCTTACAATGTGCTACATTTAATTCATGACTGATGCATCCAATGTCCCAACACTTGTTGTTAGGTGAATACTGGTACTAGCAGAACCAATACCATACCAGACTGAAAACACAGAAAAGTCATTTGTAGCAATCACATGTAAACGCCAATATGAACTATCAATTTCATGCCATTTTTTATCAGAATTCACAGAAAACGCAAATCTATAGCAGTATTCCTGAATCCACACACAATGTTTCACGCTTGGCGTATTTGAAAATTAGGATTAAATGACTAAAAACTGAACAAACAAAATAAAGACAATTAGCTGACAAGAAATGGAAATTCCAAATGGTCCTAATTGTGACAGTACAATGATTTTAAAAACTCCTTAAGTAAAATTATATAATGGTATCATTCACCGTGACTGATGACTGCAGACTATCACCTGCAGGTCTCGTCTCCTCTTTCTGGACAAAGAGGAGACAGGATTCAAAGCCAGGCCACACCTTGTTATCAGCGGCTATGTTTATCCGATATAATTTCACGAAAATTTGTGCAAAGTTGAGAACAATGGGCCACATTCAACTGGAATGTACTCTTTGTATTTTGCATGCAGGACCCATTACATTCCAACTAGAGTTGGAGATGGAGTACAACATTTTGTAAGTGGAACCATGTGACCTGTCTTGTAACCTTTCTTGGTACCTGTCATGCCTTGAAGCCAGGAAACATTTAGCACGAGTTAAGATAAGATTTCTTCAAACAATTTTTTATTGAAAAGGAGGAGTTGTGAGAAGTTGTGACATCGAGTCATGTTTCAGCTGAACACTACTCTAGATCTTTGCAGGCAGGACACACTTTTTAAACTCACTTCAATTGTTGATCACACCATGGACAATGAACAAAAAAGTACAAAAAATATCTTTGTATTCCTATATGCTGAACTCAAATATATCTTTAATTAACAGAAACATTGTCAGAGTACCACAACAATATTTCTACAATGAATGCTGCTGTTTATTTGTGGAATGGTCTCATACTTGTATAAAGATCAGAGATCCATACCTACTTTTTGTTTAATTTTTTGGGGGCATTTAGTAAACCCTGAGGATATTTTTTACAACTGTGATTTTGGCAAGTTTAGCTAAAGACTTTACCAACCACCCATGGTACCAGCATACTTAATGTAGAGTAGGAATGGCCAGCCTATACAGTAGACTGTAGAGCACATTGCCATAGCAAGAATACTTCAACGATTCAGCTAGTCATGTCCAACTCTAGACTACAAGTACAGATGTTCCATTAATCATACCTATTCATTACTTACATTCCTTACTAAGCACTTCTAATTCTGCAATTGTGGAATCTTTTGCAAATTTTTTTCCTTAAAATATCGGAGACAAATTGGAAGCTGCACCTATTGAAAGGAAACAACCTAAGACTGAATAATACAATGACGACATTTACATTACAAGGTCTCCTGGGGAACGATTGGGGTCATGACTCCGGGGCCCTAGTAACATAATATTGCTGACCAATGAAATGATGTTATTCACAGAATTCAGGAACAGAATGTATAAAACAGAAAATCAGAGTCACTGCTTACCTAAATTATTGAAATGCTGAGCATGGCCTACGGTAGGTTGGTCACCCCTTTCATAGATCCTATAAAACCCACATGGACACCATGAGATAATAAAAAACAGTGGAAAGACCCAGAATCATATCAACTTCAGGAGGTAATAGTTCCCTACAAAAAGGTTCACACAAATCATACAAAACTATAATATACATTGTACCTACCACAATGAAAAAGAAAAAAAACCTTCTTGAGGTTAACATCTGAGTTGAGAACATAACATTCACATAAAAGTATCGAAGTATAGATTTATACTGCCATTTGAAATCCAATACCAACACAACAATTGTCTGACACAAAAAAAAAATGGTACTCCTTATAAACGAGAGAAAAAAAGAAAAAAGACCTCTTTGGCAGGATTATACACATGATGAAAAACTGTAGGGAGAATATGAACTTATCAACAAAGATCAGTTTTATCTTTGCGGTCCTCCTCCCTCAGAGTCTGAATCAGAAGAAACCTCCTGAAAGAGAAAAGAGTGATATTTTACAGTGGAATATTGAGTCGATATACAGATATACTGTACAATACACCTTTCAAGTCTTTCATCTGCAGGCAAGATAATATCTGATTAGTCCCTGGAATCACTGCAGTGATCTCACTCTATCAAGCAAAACCACTTAAACACTAAGCAGACTCTGACAGACTTATTGGTAACTTTTCATTGTTTCACTACTCTATCGAATCCTTTCACTAATCCATGAAATCACTGCAGTGGTCAAAATGTAATGTATACATTTAAGCAGTCTCTGATAGACTAACTGTTCAGTTTCATTTGTTTCACTAGTCTCAACAGTGGTCTCAATCTATACTGCATATATAAGACCACTTAAAACTAAGCAGACTCTGGCAGACCTAATGCTGACTTTCCTTTTTTGTAACACTCCATGGAATTCCTTAATAAGTTAGTCTCCATCTAGGCATGGAAGACAACCTAAAAACTAAGCAGACTCTGGCAGACCTACTACACTGACTTTCCTTACTCTGTGGAATCTCCTCACTAGCCCCTTTGTCTCCACATTAATGGAATATACAGAATGTGTATGGGTACCGTGACATATACGTCCACGAACGTACACCCAAGTAGGTAAAATAGTTTCAGGAGAGTTAGTATACTCATTAATTGTTAACTGTCTTTGCATGAGAATGGAAATGCAGTAATACTAGGCGGGTTATCTCCTCGGGAGAGTTCTGCATAAGGTTGAAACCCTCATTATCAGCACCGGCACATCTAACTGTATATATTTATATATATATATATATTTTCATAAAACAAGAAGTTTGCCATAGTATTATAGAAGACGGTATAATATGTTTGTTAGTACATGTTAACTGTAGAGGGGCAGTCTCCAGATGTTGGTTCTAATCAGTGTTCGCCGGGTGTTGATCGTTACCAGTAAACTACTCAATGCTTTTAGAGTGTGCCAAGGAAATTGAAGTGTCTTCAAACTTTTAAATTTAATAGTCCATGCGATGTAGCATATTGTTGTAGAATGTTTTAGTTTCCCTACATAATGCCACATCATAATGCAGTAGCTTTAAATTAAATAGATTGAATAATTCACATATTCTCAGAAATTCATGAGTTAACCAAAGACATCTTTAATGGTTCATGCAGAGCTCCACACTGCACTGCTTACCCCAATATTTTTAGCTCTCCAATGAGAAAATATTCCATGGTCATCGGATTTGAAAATTACAGCCAAATTGTACACACCAGTGGCCAGAGCTAAGAAGCAACAGTCTTCGTACATGAACAGGTCTATGAGGCCGCCAGCCCGTACCGAGGAGCACTGTATTAAAGGAACAAAAGCAGAAAATGACAGACTTACTGCAGACTTTTCATTTGCTTCACTACTCCATGGAATCTCCTCGCTAGGCCCTGGAATCACCGTAGTGGTCTCATCTGGCTGTGTTTCTACTGAAGGATTGTACTGCTCTGAATGTGATCGGGAGGATTCTTCGTCCGGTAGCTGTGATCCTCTCCCATCTACATTAGCAAGTAGTTGAATGGAATTGATGTAATGGTGTTCTTCCTCCAACATCATGTCCTCAAAATCTTCTTGAATCTGTTCTTCTTCTATGAGTTCTTCAATCACCTGCAAACAAAGAGTGGAAAAGTAAGCTATGTCTATGTATGACAAGATGCCTGCTTGTGTCGCCTCTGCATTATTGTAATTAACAAGTCTTCACTCGTAGCTGCCCTACCAGTGAGAGTCATTATGATTGCATGCTTCCCCCTTTCTCCCTATTCTCCTTTCTCAATGATGACTACTACCCCAAACAGTAAAGGACTACTACTGTACAATGGTTGGACAATTTGACATTAGCGCTATCTTTACCTACTAACATCATTCCCCTATCTCTTCCAGTATTCCTAGTACTCTACTACAAATTTGTGAGCAGAGGTTTTTGCAGAAACTTGAAGCTGGGTGTACAAATAGAAAAGTTGGGAGTGTCAATTGAACAGTGTATATAAGTTTTTGATAACGTTTGCCCAAACATGAAGTATGAGAGTACGTACTGATATCTAGGGAAAGATTAGTGCATGGCTTTGCGGCAAATGTTCAGACCGTGCATGACAAAACCAACTGTCGTTTTCAGGAAACGGGCTTGCCGATGTTGGTTGCATGGCTGGCTGCCTAAACCACTGTATGTGAGTAACGACATACTTCATTGCTACCTTAGGGTAAGGCATTATTGCTAGGATAATGATTCAATGCTACTGTAGGGTAGGACTTTAGTGCTAGAGTAATGATTCAATGCTACTGTAGGATATGGCTTTGTTGCTAGGATAAGGTTTCATTGCTATTGCTAAGGTACTGTAAGTGTAAGGCTTGAGTTGCTGGTTACCAGGGTAAATTTCATTCACTCATAATTTGCAAGGTTTCATTTCACAAGTTGGGCAAGAATTATATGGGAGATACTGTTGGCAGTTACAGTTCCCGAGTATAAGACAAATATATCCTATATATACTGGCAAATAATCCTGACATACAAACAGTTCTAGATGTTCTACTACTGTAGCTTTCCTGTTAAGCTGTGTAACAAGCTCATCAGTGTCTCATATACTGTACCTCTCAGTGCTGCAAAAGGCAAATTGTCCATGTCTATTTGATTATATATCTCCCCACAGCACTATAGACAGTATGCCAGTACTGTAGTACACAAGTAATTCAACCTACACCATCATAGTTTAAACCTACACCAGTAGTTCAATTCTACACCACTAGTTCAATCATATACCAATACTTCAATCATATACCAGTACAGTAGTTCAAACCTACACCCATCATAGTTAAAAACTACACCAGTAGTTCAACCTACAGCAACAGTTCAAACCTACATCAACAGTACAAACCTATACCAATAGTTCAACCTTAGTTAAAAACTACACCAACATAGTTTAAACCTACATCATTAGTTCAAACCTATACCGATAATACATACCTATACTAATAGTACAGAACTACACCAGTAGTTCTGAATGACTTGAAATGCTCTATCTAGCCAGTAAATGATCACTATACATTATTGTAACCATGGATGTGTTCATTACAGCTGTATGCATGCAAAGCAAGTTAATCAACTAAAATACATATACTGTTATGTAAATTACTAGTACAGCTACATTACACATATTGAGCATAACAAACATTTGCATAGTATATTAAGGGTTAGGAAGCCTCATTCATAGGCTCATAAATAAACTCCCATTCGTGTTGTGATCGTAGATGAACACTGACATTAACAAGCCTTCTCTTTTCGACCAATGTCCAGAAGTTAACAAGGCGGGCATGTACAGTACCCATCCATCCCATCCTGCTTCTGGGACCGCCATTTAACATCCCCATCCAACGGACATGTGTGTACTTCGATCTTTGACCACTTTCTCAAAGACCAAGAGAAGTGAAAGCCACCTGTGTATCACCACTACACTGCAGCTATTCCGAGAAAATTATAGCGACACCAACGAAACCATGTAACAACAATAATCTAACCGTAACACAAAACATTCTGCATTCATCACCACTGCAGAGCAGCTGTGCTGAACCTGTCATGCCCTGGGGATCGAACCGGTGACCTTTGAGCTAAGAAGTGGACACCACTCTGTAACTGCTATGCTACACTCTCGCCACTGCAAGTAACATATTGTTGTTGTATTATTGTTATACTTATACTGTATGCAAACACAATTTGTAGTGTGTACAATTTGGTAATAATATTGTATATAATATATATATATACTTAGAACTCCCCATACAGAAGTTTTGTTCTAGAAATCTTGGCCAAAAGCCAAACTTCCTCATTCTGCCAGACCGAGTCATATAACCCCAATGTGTAACATGCACTAACCAATTAAGACCTACTACATTCATGTCTAAATATAGGTGGGGGAGCTTTCCAATGAAGTGGCATTATTAGATAATAAAGCACTTCAGCCCCAGCTTAATAGAATAAATAGATCCAGCACTTGAACTTCATCCTCTCCAATCGCCACCACTCATTCACCCTTACATTCCTTGCAAGCTAGCCTTTTTAAGGAATACTAGCACATTAGGAATATTGGGAATGTGCAGGGAACCAATTCAATGACAATAGTGATCAATTTTTGAAGAGTAAACACTCCAGTAGTCAGGAATTGATAATCCAATGACAGAAAATCAGCTCTATCAGTCATTTGTCATATGACCTGTGGTATTTGCTCTGATGTCACTTGATATCAAACTGGATATCTAATAAGTGACTGGAGGAAACTCCCTTTTATGGTTGGTATTATAGTACAAGTGTTAGTAATTCTACATGTATATATCACATTATACACTAAACACTTTTCATAGGCTCTTGATTATAGTAGGCTCTTGATTATAGTAGGCTCTTGATTATAGTAGGCTTTTTCCCACTATATGATGTTGCATTATCTGTCAAAAAAGTTATACAACTTAAAATATGCCTGATAAAGATAGCAAATGTTAAATTTGTTATGCTTTTATACTGTGTATTGTGAAGTCTCATTAGAGTAGGTTCATTGATATATTTATATTTTAGTAGATGAACACGTTGTAAACCGGTTTTCAACTTCCAAGAGATTGCCACATAGGCTATATAAATACTGTAGTACTGTATACAGTAGCAAATGCATGGAAATTGGGCATTATGAAATATGACTAAATATCCTCAAACCACAAATGCGAGGAAAGTCCTGTAAACAATAGAATGTGAATTAACCTCAAAATGTCAGTTGTCAGCTTCCACATGCTTACATTCAGAGAGTGCATTTTCAGCCTATTCAATCAATTTATCCATATACTGTGCTGTAAGTTGCAGCCTAATTTTACAGTATGTGTACGACTGTTACATTGAGGTAACTGTACCCCTTAATTTAACATAAGCAAGATAATGTATCTTGTGGTGAGAGAAGCTGTGACTTATAATAATTCTAATTTGCTCTATGCACAGCTAGCCTGCCGGTCTTTCCCTCTGCAATTATTCTAGGAGAACTCTCTCCTTTGTCCTCCTTTCTCCTTTGCCCCATGTGCAATTCTTCTCTATGTACCATACAGTATGTACACACATTATGATGTACATACCATTCTGTCAGCTGCACGATATGACAAGCACTTTTCCATCAAAGCAAGTAGAGAAAGAAATACCTGCATGAACTTGACAATGAGCCAGTCTCACGTTATCAAAACATTCCACTCGTATAGTATAATTGAAGTATAGTATAACGCAAGTATAACTCACAGTAGAGTATGACAGTAGTGTAACTTTTCCACATACAGTAGTGAGGGAACAATCATTGCCGCTTATCTATAGATACCCCCCTCAGAGTAGTTACATAGAGCCCAACCACCTGTAGTGTAATGCAAATGTGAGCCATGAATAATTCTTTCTACTCCCGATGATTGCAGACTCTATCGGAAACTCTCCATGTTTTTGCATGTGTCATGTTAACAATTACTAATGATTTGCCTGATTGGCCTGAAATTTCTCATCATCGCACTACCTAAGACCATACATGGTAATATTTCAATGTGGTGTTTTTAACGTAATTATTCCATCAAAAAACAAAAGCAGTACTGTCCTCCGTACCTTCTGATCGAAAGCATCTTGTTCCTCCATCCACATAAAGTCTGCAAACGGATCCAAAGTCCCTTCCATCGTAGACAACATCGAGAACAATGATGCGTAAGATCTATTGGGGGGGGAAGGAAATAAAGTCAAGACTACAGCTGTTGTTGCAGTTCCCCAGAATTTTGGCAGTTTGTCTCAAATTGGTTTAATTAGGACAATTATAAACCTTGCTACTGCGTAAAAAAACTTCTTAAATGACTATAGCCTCCAGGGAATTACATACTTACAGTACATAGTCATTCTTTCCATTATTTGTTTGTTCGGGAGTGATATCTGTGCTAAAAGATTTTTCTTGCTGAATCAAATTTAATTTACATGATATTCCATGCTATCACAGCAGAAAAATGGTAATATAGCCACATAAACTATAAATGGCATTCCCATAATTACTATAAGTACAAAGCCAATCCTTTAGCTTTGATGGGTTATAAATATTACGCTTTTTAGTATGAATGTTACAACATGGTAACATACCACGTTGTGATATTTATGCTAAAAACCGTTATATTTATAATATTCATTATTTATTATTCAATTAGACTTGAAAGCCTCATATGGCATTAATGTGAAGGTGTGGTCACAAAACATCCAATAAAATGTCTGCTTCATCGTATTTAGACCACAATGTCTTGTTAATAAAATAGAACAAACTTTGAAGAATGGAATGCATCTCAGTTACTAAAAATCAATGATCAATGACAGTTTGGGCACTACCATGTATGTTCCAAGTGAACAGTGTGCATCAATAGTTACTTTATGGTCGAAGCATATTTGAAATTCATAATACTATTGTTACACATTTCACTACAGTAGATTAATTATGGGAAATACTTACTTTTAGTGTTTTGTCAAGACAGTAACGACAGAAAGCCTACTGTACAGTAAGTACATATTTCGTGTTTGCAATTTATTGGTTAACCTCACTGTATGGCATTATAAGCGTATAGTGATCGGCTGTAGGAAAAGTTCATTGGGTGAAACACAGCAACAATTTGCAATAGCTTAGTTTAGTAAGAAAGGAAGGATAATCATCCAATAAAAATGTAATGAAAGCCAAGGACCCAAACCTCAAGAACCCAAATTGGTATCAAAGTCTACCACCCTGGAAAGTACCTACAGTACAGTACCACAAGTATTCTTAAAGGTTTATTGACACCACAACAGACTGACAGACTACAGTATTCCACTAAACCACAACTCCCTGTGAGTAATTCTTCCTGACATCTAACCTACATCGCTCCTACCGTAATTATGAAGCTGTTTGCCTCTAGTGCTCATCAACCTGAATCTCTTAAAAATGTATCAAAAGCTAAATTATCAAAACCATGAACAATAATATTTTAAAGACTTCAAGTACATCATTATGGAATCTTAAATATAGAGTTACAGTACCTATCCTATGAAGTTATTGGCTGGGATTTGGTAAAATGTGATTTAAGAAATTGTAATGCAAGAATTGTCACTCAGGTTAGTCTTATTTTTGGTAGATACACGTATCCATTGACTGATAAAACAATATCTCGATGGATACCACATGAACACACTCTTTGTATGTTGGGTATGCACAATAGACTAGTCTATTCACCTTTCAGGTCAATGTCACTCCACTGCTCTCAGTGACAACAAACAGTAGATGCAATACCCAGCACCGGGTGGAGTTCTACAGGGATTTATCCTAGCCCCCCCCCACCCAAATTTAATTCTTTCTTTTTGTTTTTTCTTTTTTCAGATGCACTCAATAACCTCACATATTCCCTTCTTAACAATAGTTACGTCCCTGCTTCGACAACACCTCCATTGTAAGATTAATATGGCACAAGTAAGGCCATTCAATTTCTTAGAGTGATCCAATCATCAGGCCAGTGCCCATTGTCAAGTATTTAGGCAAAGCACCTTACAAACTTAATTTTGTTTTCTTTCCAAGGGCTCCAAAATTACAGTAAACCCAACGGCCAGGCCGAATATTATTATACCCCATTCCCCTCCAAACAAAATATTGGGTCTAGATCCAACTTAGTCATTTTAGTACTATATGCCTGTCCAGCACTATACTATTATAATGTACAGGTAACTTAGTTATAATGTTAGCATATTACTTTTATATTAAACTGTTCAGTACTTATTGACTACAGTAAGCACTTTACTGTAGCAGGCAATTGCCTCAACTTTTCTTATGGGATAATACTGCCTTCTTCCCCCTTTTTTTGTTGTTCTCTTAAATTTTCCTGTTAATTATTATATATATATCAGTAATGACTAGAGAGAATATTAATATTATGTTCATTTACTAAGCAGGAGTGATCATTGCTTTCAACCATGCATTGTGTATTAACATAAATTCTGCTAGCCTGAAAAAGATGAATAACTAGCTTAGTACTAATACTAATAGTTTAGCATGTAGCTTAGTCATGTCCTAGCATTTTTGGAACAAAACTATAGGCCCTTGAAATCCCAGTTAGGGGGTACAGAATGTACCAGATTCTCTAAGTTGCTGTTCATGTATACTCACAAAATTAACCATAGGGTAGGTTTACCACCCGCTACATATGTGACACAAACCTTTTCCGATGAATGGTTTCATTTGCTGTTAATTGTTATCAATTCTTCATGCAACACTGTAGGTACAGAGCAATTTTCAAACTGACTTGCGACCTATATTGATCTACTTTAACACAAGAGTGACGTTATATTCAATAGGAAATAAAAACTCAGCGCAAGGCAGGTGAAAGAGGTCAACCGTCGAAGAAGACAATGTGCAAAAATAGTAAATGATGCAATTTTGCAAAATTCATTTGATTTGATGACTTTTGTCCATTTCTCGATTGGTATTTAGTAATGTGACTGTACATAACAATGTTTCTATTGAATTTGTACCATAACCGGAGTCGAAAGCAACCTAATTAATGTGCAGTATTATGTTATTTCCATTTTTAATATAACCGGGCATATTGGAAACAAGGCCAACTGTATACTATACTACAACTTTACAAGTTAGAACTGGGCCAAGTGCCAACAACATAGATAGGCTAGTCCTTGAACACCTCCAAACTAGTATAGACTATTATAGGCTATAGTTTCAAGGTGTTCAAGGACTAGCCTATCTATGTTGCTGGCACTTGGCCCAGTTCTAACTTGGATAGGCTACGCTCTCGGCATAGAACTTGGTTAAAATCCAGGTCTTAATTAAAATATAAAAGAAAGTTGAACTAGAGAGGGTAGCCTATCCACGACGAAAACACATTGGTGGTACTGACAGTTTGATATGGTTGAACCCTGGCTGGTGCTACATGTACAGTACGTACAAGTAAACAGTACTTGGCTAGGCTACTAGTACTACTACTAGTTAGTAGTAGTACTTTAGTACTAGTACTACTACTAGTACTAGTACTAGTAGTAGTAGTAAAGTCAAGCGCACGGAGGGTATCATAAAAACGATTATAACTTACACGAACCAGAGATGTTAAGCTTCCAACCAACTTGTTTCTACAAATAGCCTTTCTGCAATACTAAACACTTTAGAAGAATGAAGTTGCTTATATTTGTAACTTAAACACCAGTGGCACGATAAATAAAACCCTGCGTGCTTCGTCCTTGGCACTGTTAATTACGTTTGTAAACACTATATAAAACACATCATGGCAGGCGGTTTATGCCAATTTAATTGCAATCCAAGATACCTGGTCCGGAAAACTATATCCCTGCACAAACGGAGCTGATGACGTACAAGTCTTCCACTAACAGTCACCTTAAAGGAAGCGATTGTAGGTGAACTTTGGCGGTGGTAGGAAGTTCAAATTGGGGTATGATGCGTGGATATATTCGATGAGACATAATACACGTCATGCATTACGTAATAGATTAAAGAGTGCTTGTGCGGGAATTAGTCAATATCTGTGAATTTTCACAACCCAAGCGCTGAGCCCCCACATGATAAGAGTGAAAACAGAATAACAGAACTTGGTAGGGCAGCCACCGGGTCCTCGCCATGGTCCTCGCCATTGTGTACCTAGTAGAATAAACAAGCCAAGAAAGAACCTACTGCTAGTAAAGGCTCTAAAGCTAACTCAATATTGCAACAGTATGCCACGTGGCACCCTTGCACCACACTGATCCATTTCACAGTTTCAATCATATTTCGATCAGACTTAAAGAAATAAAGATCATTCAGCTGGATGAGTGCAGCACCACATAATGTGTAGTAGCCCGTGCTGGAGAAATGATCCACACCAGTAACCGGTGCAGGCCGCCCTGTGTAAGTTTTGGAGCCAATTCTTTCTGGACAGTTTTTCTTATAAAACCAGTTAACCTTGAAATAGTAGTGTAGCCAGGACTAAGTTGCTTGGACCATTGCCACTGCATACC
>JAODAG010194023.1:3663-13933 GCA_027574785.1 Orphnurgus asper | reverse complement strand
TCAGCATTCAACAGAGCAGTATACAAACTTCCTTTGTCAGCATTCAACAGAGCAGTATACAAACTTCCTTTGTCAGCATTCAACAGAGCAGTATACAAACTTCCTTTGTCAGCATTCAACAGAGCAGTATACAAACTTCCTTTGTCAGCATTCAACAGAGCAGTACAAACTCCCTTTGAACAGAGCAGCTATTCCTTTATATTACTTTATTACTTTATATAACTGTCAGACCTACAAGTTTGTCAATGGCACCTGTCACAAGGCCACCCTGGCAGGTGATAAAACTGCTAAAAATAGATCATGTTTAAATATATGGCAGACAAGATAACAACATATGGCCACAGTCTGGTGGGGTGTTATACATCTCTTAATATTAAAGTACTGGAAAAAAAAACCAGTACACAAATTTGACACCCCACTGCCAGTGGATAGATCACAATCAATGGGATATATTATATCAAATTGAAGATCCGTAGAGATGGATTTAATATACTGTACTTGTGTTTATATTATGTACGGAATAGGTGCCTTACATACTGTACATATATTGCTAAATGCTACAGCTTCAGTGATTGACCATTTCTTTAAAAACAATAGAGAAACGTGAATTTGTGACTATAACACAGCCGATAGATTATGATCGTCCTATGAGGAGACCATCAACGGTTAATCCAATGTAATATCGAGCATGCTGCACTGTCTGCATATATATGCAACTGGTTCATATCACACCTATAATTAGGCAAGGTGCATGGCGCATACTATTATAGTTATACAGTAGCAAAGAAAAAAATAATACAGTAGCAAAGCAAAAAATACAGTAGCAAAGAAAAAAATACTTGCTTATGGAGCAATAAAAAATAACACTCATTTGTTTAAAACCCATCTAAATAATTATGCTGTCCATTGTTACATTTAAAGATATGATATGTGGAAATTGATTCATTTTTTTATTTAAAAAAAGATGCAAATAAAAATCTGATGTCAACAAGGGCAATTTTAATGTTTTTAATATATACATAGCAGACTAATATCTTGTTCTAATATGTGATTTAACTGCATAAATCTGAGCGACATCTTGTGACAATAACTGAAAAAAACAAAAACATGAAATGCAGTATACTACCAAACTTAAAAACTGCAGGTCTCCTATATCCTAAACTTAATACACCCATAATTAAGTTTGTAATCTGTTGAACTCTCTCCCTGCATGTTCTTAGACCCTGGCAGCTACCATACATCAGGTGGTTCGAGCCTTCAGATCACTGGTAGGAGTTTGCAGGGTGAAGTGGTAATACTGTATATATATATATATATATATATATACCAGGTACCTGGCTGCCTCTGCCCTGTATCATGTATATATAGTCTTGAGTTTTTTTTATTTTCCTGGGTTCAGCGTAACATATATATACAAATGCAGTGGCTGCCACACATGTACTGTAATATCCAGACCAGACACCACATTTACCAAAGGGGATAGATAACAAAATAAATAAATATATGAATAAATAAATTAAAAAACATCCTAACACAACGATGTCCTAAGTAACCTGGACATTTGTTGATATTGGACGAATGTCAAGGGGTTTTCATCAAAACCTAGAGAGTCCCAAAGGAGGCGAGAAGAAAATGTTAGTTTCGTAGTAGTAATAATAATCATCATAATGTCCAAGACAATGAGATTTACAGGGATGACAGACATATTAAACAGGAGCTCGCTTTGAGCTCGGTAGGATGTTACCATAGGGTGACTTTGTCAATTATAACACAGGAGTAGATCAAACGGAGGTGAAAGTTTTGGGAGTACGTAATACGGATACTACACTACTGTAAGGTGTACATAGAGTACGCCGTAAGCATACGTAAGAGATGGGTGAATAGTCGTATGAAACCATTCACAAAGCCTCCTTGCAAGTGCATACATTGTCCTTGCCGCGACAGTACCTTTAACTGCGAATAAAATGCACTGTTCAATCACAGGTAACAATCGATGTGCAAACATAGAGAAACCATACAGCATGTTTACATACATTATAGTTACCTACCAGTACATATCAATACCTGCACAGTAACAGTGCAGCTGCCTGATGTGGTTCAACAGGGCTGACCTTTCTGTTTCACCCTAAAAAAGCTACACTAAAAACTACAGTACTACTAGTTCCAAGGTAGTTCCAAGTTCAACTCAGGTCAACTGTCTCCTCCATATTCCCCCCCCCCCCATTGGACTATCACGTTACACCTTTGGATACTATAGTTGAAGCACAATATCTCTGCCTGGTTTCATTTATCTAATTGTACTCCGGAACGACACCCACCAACCAATCCAAGAAAATGCACCATGATCCTTCCCTCCCCATGTGCCCCTCGCCAGCAATCGATCGCTACTTCCCGTCAGGAATGTCATCCGGTCTACAGCTCTGCATTTGCAAAGGGAAAGCCATCACTAATTGCTGCTTTTAAACACAATTTATTTTTTTTCCCCCAACTTCTCACTTTATAGTTAAATCGTATTATTTATTTGAAACACACATTTTATTTATTTTTTTCCCCCCCCCAGAATTTTTTACTTCAAATTCCCCAAATCAGCAGAACACATGCAGTAGTAACTTAGTAGTGGTACTACTACTTCTACACTTAACCGAGGGCACTTTCCCTTCAGTGCACATAGAGCCACCCCCTCCCATTAAAAGTAACGAGTATTTTTCATTAATATCTCTCCTCCGGGCCGTAACGAGTTCTCGGAATGCTACATTAAAATCCATCCCAACCTGACAGCTAAAGGCCCCCTTCAACCTTCCTGAATTAGGCTCATCATGCAAACGCGGGAGATTCCACCCCCCCCCGGGCGGGAGGACGATGGCAATATTCACGTGCGCGTACTGTAGACTCTCGGCTCCCAGTGGCAGCAGGCATATAGTGTTATATATATATATATATATATATATACGCTCCACTGTGACGAGTGTGCGTCAGGACGGTAAACTGATCACTGCACTATTATATACTATACTACTCCACGTGGGTTTGTATGCAACTGATGCTACCAATATAATGAGCTAATCAATGCAACTTGCAGGCAGGCCACACGGGGCTCGTGTGTTATTGGCAAAGCACTCCGTACGTCGACGTCCCAGCTATGTACATGCATATATGCATCACGCATGCTAAATGTACAACAGAGCTGCAGAGCCCGGTGTACAAACCGTTTGATGCGCTACAGTTTGTGTCCACCATTCAACACTTAGTTCGGATTATTATTATTATATATTTATTGGGGGGGGGTTGGGTTGGGAGTATACAAGTCCCTACGTACAGTACAGTAAAGGCCATGTGGAGAAACATCGATGCCCAGCGTCCATCGTGAAAGGTAGTTTCTTTTTCCGGGGAACGTTATTATTCACGATGTCGCGAGTCGTGGATGCGTAATGAGCTAATTAACGCCGCTTTTTAAAATACGGACGCTGTTTCCAGGGATTTAAATGACAATATTAAAGGAGTAACAGCTTGAACAGTATCTACAACCTAAATAGATCGATCTTGCCTGCGTAGCTTTCGTGGAGAGGGAAATTTGAGCAGAGGTTGGGGGCGGGGGCGGGGGATGGATGGAAACCAAGTGCTCATTATCTGCCAGCAAAAGGCTATAAAAGGCACTAGCTGCATGGTATGTACAGTATATACCTACTAGTATACTGTACATCCAGGGTGCTGTCTGATGCTGTTCACACCAAACTGTTATCATACGATGGATCCACCGAACACCGGATTGCGGCGTTTAACTCCACGGTCAATCCGGCCATTTTACTGTTATGAACGCAGCCCGTCGCTGCATGGAAGAGGGTTACTCAAACCAGCGGAGGAGGTGGCTTGAGGCAGCTAGCTAGGGTACCACCATCTGAGCATCAAAATAGCCAATAGCTCGAGGGCATGGATTTTTACTTCCGCAAGTACGTGTTGCTAATGTATGTGGCTTTGGCAAGGTGCTGCATGGTACTGATTTGGTAAACAGGTGCATTGATAGTATTTGGTTAATATCATCAATTTCATCAGAAATACGCCATTTATGATTCCATCCAGTACCTCCTATAGATGCTATAGTATCTCTTTACTATAGCGATGGGTACCACAGGGTAGACAGCTAGGCCTAGTATAACCTAAAGTATACAAACATGTCCACTAAACATCCAGTGATTTTCATTAAGGGACGACAAATGTGTGTTTTATCTTCCCAATCCAGAGTCCAGGCAGGGGCAGTCGATGGCTGATCCCGATATTTTCTTTCTTTCTACTTTTCTCATGACCAAATCATTCGACAGTTCCCAGCGAGGTATCCAGGGGTCCAGTGGGACGGACAGTTCCCCCCCCCCACAGTAAAACAGGGAAAAGATGTCAGAAAGTGAGTAAACCAGTCGTTTAAAGTGAAAGTTCACGACAACATTCGAAGACGGGATGCATAAGTACTGTATGTACCCGAAATTAACTACCCCCAAAACATTGTTTTTACCATAAAGTTTTGCTTTGCTACGTGACCTGTACCGAGCGAGCTTAGTGCGCCGGAAATCAGCACACGCTTGTACTGAAAACAGGTGTCATTCATTCCATTGATGACATTCAATGGAGTGTGTCGTTAACATGTGACGATGCATTTAATTTAAAACTTAATTCCATTGAGAGGATTTTGAGAATATTTTCCAGAATATGACCAATCACTGCTTGCTTGCGTGGTTATCGTTGATAATATCAGACAAAGCATGTTGCAAGAAGGATACTAAGCATGCCAGTTCTACGCTGAAAGTTCCTATAGGTGTATCACATGACTGGTATCTTCTGGTACCAATTGGTAAAGCCGACTTTGGCTACAGTTTTGCAGATCCGATGATCTGCCGCCGATGTAGGCAAATATCGGCCCGATCTGATGTCCGGCTCGATCTGATGTCCGGCCCGATCTGATGTCCGGCCCGATGTGATGTCCGATCCGATCATCGATCGTTCCCTACATTTCAGGTACAGTAGTAATGTCTGTTGATCCACCGGTACATGTGTAGCAAGAATTGGTTGAGTAAACTATCAGACTTCAAAGGTTGGAAAGATGTCAATATACTGTGTGGCCTACCCTGGCAAAGTCTTGTCGTTTTCATTATTTACGACTTTGGAGGTTTTAAGTTTTAATACGATATGCAAATCTAATCGAAATACTGCATATATACGTAACAAAACCAGAAAGGCAGACGGCTTCGTGAATCCTTTGCCCATACAGTATACTTAAAGGACACGAACTTGTAACGTACGTAACGGTAAAGGCAACACATGCAAGATTTCAGGGGCCATTGGTCTGATATGTGTCACCACACATCGAGACGTTGCCAGGTGACTAATCGAAGGACGATTAGTCTTGTATAAAGGTTTTACTATGTTGGCTGATATGGTAACCATGTACAATATGTCACAAACACACTGTGCAGTGCATGCACGATCATGATCAACATCTAGAGCTCTCTCTGGACAAACCTCTTGGTTACTCCAGTTTTTTAACGAATGGTAATTCTCTACAATTCTTACTTTTAATTGACACAATTTCAATAGACTGTCTCACAGTTAGCATTCATTGCTCCCAATTTTTCAATCAAATCAGCCGTTTTGTGGCACTGCTATGTACAGTACCACACGCTCGAGAGATTCGATCCGGCGATGATTAATTGTCTAAGGTTTTTAAAAAAAGAGGACAAAATTATGCAACGCAAATTTGGGAGGGGGGAGGCGGTGGTCGCCTAGGGTGAAACCTAACGGTGAAACCTAGCGGTGAATCCTGGCGGTGAAACCTGGCGATGAAACCTGGCGGTGAAACCTAGCCGTGAAACCTAGCCGTGAAACCTAGCGGGCACTTCGGGCACCCACATGTGAGCACAGCCCGCAGGGTTTGGCGACCAGAATGCATACAGTAGCTGCATTGAGGTTCCAATGCCTTTACCTAGAAGATATATCTTAATCCAGTCATGCAGGGGGGAGCTTCTCCATCAGCCACTCTCCACAGCACGCCTGTTTGCCACCTGTCTCCCTTCAAAAAACGTCACTTTCTTAACAAATCCTTCAAATGATCTCACTTGATATTTTAGTACTAAACCAGTCAGTGAATATACTGTACTACCATGTCCAGATATCCACTACCTCACACCCCCCCCCCCCAAAAAAAAAAAACCAAGTAGTATTCAGAATTGATGTTGTTCAATAAAAATGGTAACTTGACATTACCTCTACCCCACTTCCCATCTTTCTGACCCCTGTCTCTTCCTCACCCACAGCTTATACTATACTGTACACACACCCTTTTTTTTACCATCCATTAATTATTACATGTTCAATTTGTTTCAATAATACTGGTGCAGGTATTTCAAACTCGGTAATAGCATCTATCACGATTTCTTTTACTCTATAGATCTGGCAATTACAGTACAACAGGTTCAAAGAAAAGAACGGTGATTCATTTATTTCCAAGTTCAATTTCACTTCTCAAATACTCTGAAGCAACGAATCACCATTCTAAGGTTTAAGCATGTTGCATTCTTACAAGCCAATTGCAACATATTTATAGTACCAAAATAAGTATGTATTCTTGGTCACTATGGAATGAAATTAAAGTTTGGAAGTGAAAATGGGTAACTTCAACATACTTAATTAATCCAATAAATAAAACCAGATACCAATGTTTGCAAATAATAGATAAATGTCGGGTAAATTTATCCCTCACTATAGCTCTATCATCCAGCTACTTCTTGGACTTTATATACTCTCCTTTGGCAGCTGAAATTTAACCACACTGTGACACTGGCCAGAAATTACAGAGGAAGATTGTTGTTCCATACCAGTTTAATGCATGTCGTTTAAGATCAAATTTTGAAATGAAATCAAATGTTTGCATGGCACAGAAAAGTGCCCTATAACTGTATGCTTACTGTAGAACTTCCGTAGTTTCTAAATTCATTGATGCTGCATGCAATGGAGAATCACTATAGTTGCTAAAAATATTGATCCTACCAAAGGAGAACTACAGTACTGTATACAATTTCAACTTCTTGATGCTACATTCCAGAACTACAGTAGTTTTAATTAGTTTTTAATAAGTGATGCCACAAAGGAAGAACTACTGTACTATAATTTAAATTTATTGATGCTACTGTACATTATGGAGAACAACTAGTTTTATATTGTTGATGCTACTGTACACGTTGGAGAACAACTGTAGTTTTAAATTTGTTGATGCTACTGTATATGGGAAAACTACTGTACAGTAGTTTTAAATTTATTGATGCTACTGTACATTATGGAGAACAACTAGTTTTATATTGTTGATGCTACTGTACACGTTGGAGAACAACTGTAGTTTTAAATTTGTTGATGCTACTGTATATAGGAAAACTACTGTACAGTAGTTTTAAATTTGTTGATACTACTGTACATTGGAAAACTACTGTAGTTTCAAATTTGTTGATGCTACTGTACATTGGAGAACTACTGTAGTTTTAAATTTGTTGATGCTACTGTACATTGGAGAACTACTGTAGTTTTAAATTTGTTGATGCTACTGTACATTGGAAAACTATTGTAGTTTTAAATTTGTTGATGCTTCTACTGTACATTGGAGAACAATGTAGTTTTAAATTTGTTGATGCAACTGTACATTGGAGAACTACTGTAGTTTTATATTTGTTGATGCTAAGTCTGTATGTTGGAAAACTATTGTAGTTTTAAATTTGTTGATGCGACATTGGAGAACTACTGTAGTTTTAAATTTGTTGATGCTACTGTACATTGGAAAACTACTGTAGTTTTATATTTGTTGATGCTACTGTACGTTGGAAAACTACTGTAGTTTTAAATTTGTTTATGCTACATTGGAGAACTACCGTAGTTTTAAAATTAGTGATGCCACAAAGGAAGAACTACAGTACTATAATTTAAGTTTATTGATGCTAGTGTACGTTGGAAAACTGCTGCAGTTTTAAATTTGTTGATGCTACTACTGTACATTGGAAAACTACTGTAGTTTTTAATTTGTTGATGCTACTACTGTACATTGGAGAACAAATGTAGTTTTAAATTTGTTGATGCTACTACTGTACACATTGGAGAACAAATGTAGTTTTAAATTTGTTGATGCTACTGTACATTGGAGAACTACTGTAGTTTTATATTTGTTGATGCTACTATACGTTGGAAAACTACTGTAGTTTTAAATTTGTTGATGTTACACTGGAGAACTACTGTAGTTTCAAATTTGTTGATACTACAATCCGATAACTACTGTAGTTTTAAAAGTAGCGATGCTACAATCCGGTAACTACTATACATATTGAAGAATTGATGCTACAAATTAATGGACACTTACTGTAACTTTACAATGATATCGATTGATAACTTCTGCAGTTTTAAAAACTAACGACGGGGAACTAATATAGCCTTAAAATTTTGTCGTGCTCAGTTTTTCCTTCATATCACTCCGATTCCCAGCGCATCTCTCCAGTAGTGCCAAGCGACACCTCGTCGAAAAAAAAGAAAAAAACAGTCGAATAGAGAGATTTTTTGCGTTAAAAACGTTTCCACAGAGCACGAGAAAAAGAAAAAAGAAGAAAAAAGAGATCTCCTCATTAATTAAGGATCGGCTGCGCTTTCAGACGTACCGCGCACGCCGTATACCGAGCTATATAGCTCTCACCCCCCCCCCCGATGATGCATTCGTGTGGATGTTTTCGACTAGCGCGGGGAAACATCTCGACTATATAGCTTCCGACGGCGGTGGCCGCTGCGACTTGCGATTGATAATGAGGCTCGTTACTTCCTCTTCGATAACGAGTCTATAAACCTGGCCGCCTCCCCACCCCCCACAGCCCGACGGATGCTAAGTGCTCCTCGTGCCGCGTCGCCGGGTTGCGACAGCTGTCCCGGGGATGCTCCGCTAAGTGACGCGACACGATATATCTCCCAGAGTTCGTGACGGGAGCGGTGGGGGGGGGGGTTACAAACCAAGAAGGAATTAGAGCCTTTTAATCTAAACTAGAACGGTCAACTCTCCTTTCCGGCATCTCCCCTGACGACTCTGTTTTTTTTTGTCATTTCCAACAGGAGCAAATTCCACCAATCGTGGACGGCCAGACTTTAAATCAAAGGGGATGAGAGGCTTAATTTCATTATCCTGTTTTTTTGGGGGGGTCTTCACTGGGAAGCTGCATTTCTTTACAAATTTGAAAGATTTATTTCCTAAATAATAAAAAAAAACTGTACCACATTATTTGACATTCCAAGGATTTGGGAAAATGCACAGGAATCGGTCATCCGCTGGTAATTTTTTTGGTTTTGCTGGAAAATTGGACTCATCCCAGGTGATCTTTTGAAAGAGATCGCCTGTAATGTCTAAAGTTTAATGCATGGTGGGGGGGGGGGCTGGCCTCCTTCCCGGCCCGGGGTCAAAGGTTTTCCACAGAAGAGGTTCACAAGTTTTATATCCTTCTGCTTATCAAAGGCCACCAAGTTGCGCACGTAGGCTAGTAGTTTTTTTTAAGGAGTTGTCGTTTTCCTTAAATCTGTCTTAAATCAAATGAGCAAATATATCTCCCCTGCCCCCCTCCCCTGAGTAACAACACCTTCATGTGCTGCAAAAAAAACCAGAAAAATGCTGGCTTACCTTAAAATGAAATTCTAAGCCAACAAGGAATGGAAAGTTGATGGCTTGCAGGATTTTCTTTTCATTCAAAGTGTGTTCCACTTGTTTCAATTTCACTACCTGCAGGCAAAGAAATAAACAAAAACAACAACAGGGCATTTACTTCAGCTTACATACTTACATACCCTGTAGGCAAAGAGAACAACAGAAACAACAACAGAACATTTACTTCAGCTTACATACTTAGAAACCTTGTAGGCAAAGAGAACAACAGAAACAACAACAGAGCATTTACTTAAGCTTACATACTTACATACCTTGTAGGCAAAGAAAAAAACAAAAAACAACAACAGAGCATTTACTTATGCTTACATACTTACATACCTTGTAGGCAAAGAAAAAAAGAAAAAACAACAACAGAGCATTTACTTATGCTTACATACCTTGCAGGCAAAGAAATAAACAAAAACAACAACAGGGCATTTAATTAAGCTTACATACCTTGTAGGCAAAGAAAAAACACAATACAACAACAGAGCATTTACTTAAGCTTACATACTTACATACCTTGTAGGCAAAGAAAAAAACACAATACAACAACAGAGCATTTACTTA
>JAODAG010194022.1:0-24187 GCA_027574785.1 Orphnurgus asper | reverse complement strand
CAAGCCGAGGGCGCCACACGTACGCACACGTTCGGCATCCTTTCCTGGAGCCGCTGGCGATGGCTTAAAGAAAGCTCCGGGGACGTTAGAAGTAGGTCGGTTCATCGAGCTATCGAATATGAGACCGATGCTGACAATGCTCTCGAGCTTAAACGGGAAGTCTCAAGGGTGATATACGATAGATAAAACCTCCAGAAGAACGTGGTGGCATAAAATGCACTTAAAAAGGACTTGCAAAGAGCAGTTACACGCGGCAAGGATTCATTGCTCCTAGAAGAGCGAGATAAAGATCGCCGGTATTTGCCGGGTCGTTTCAGTGAAAGGGAAGCTGGAGAAGGATCTAGGACACCGCTGCCAGGTAATCGAGACATTTCCATGGTTACCATGATCGACTAGGAGAAACAAGGGGAAGGCAAGAGGAATAGAGATCATCGTGAGTTACCTAGAGATAATAAAGCTTGATCGCTCTACCATGCATTTAATGGATGCTTCCGTCTATCAACGCAATTCGATGCTTAAAGTCATTTTTCTTCAATCACCCTGAAATGTCATGGACTGCTGTTCTCCTATCGTGGAATTTGACACGTGGAGACTCTCGGAACGCTCTTTGCGGCTTGCCACTTGGGAGTCTGAAGACCACAAAAAGGCCCCCTTGCCCTACTCTCCCTCCTTCCCCCAAGGTTCTGTATTTACTTTGACGAGCCCGAACGCTGCAGTCATTATATGAATAATGTCCAAAGAGGCGGAGCCTTGTAAGACGCTTGTTGTAATCTTGTAAGAAGCCTCCAACGATGTCTCAATGTTTACGTCATCGTAAATCACCGGTAAAACGATGCTCCGGGTATAATAATAATAAATCATCACCATCGGCAGCCTGGACGAAGACGAAACTGTTCGCGCTTCCTCTTCAAAGGATCCGTCGGCGAATAGATCGACGAAGGGCACGACAAGTCCACTAACCGTCCGGAACATGCGCTGTCATTCGCATGAAAGGGGAATTGTCCGGGTCTAACATTTAAGGCCGGGGTAGAGAAGGAAACATTAAATGCTCCTTTACAGCTATTTATGAAATGGACACTGTGAATTATAATTACAATACTCTTTTTGTCTTTTTTTTTTCAAGAGTTGATGTCAGCAATTTCATACTATTTTAAGCGTGTCGGCTGTTCTCTATTTGTCCATGTACTTTTAACAGGCCTTCTTCCATGTTTTTGTTCGGTCAGAAACCGCGACGGTTACGATCAATCATTTGCTAAGAGACAACAATTTAATAATAAAAAAAATAAAGCTTTACTACCGTAATGCCAAAACAGTGTACTTCCCCTGGGGTCTATCGTACCAAGAACACAAAATGTCCTCTAAATAAACCCTACACAACCGCTGTCGACCTTATGGGCCCCAACCCATGATCGTTAGGTTCAAGTTTCTCATCAAAGATACATCAATAACTGTAGAAGAGAAGCGGTTTTCTTCAATTGTGGACGGACAGATAGATAGACACAACATGATAACATCGACTCATAGCAGTAAATGCTGGTAAGAACCAATACTTACTAGGTGACCATTCTAGCAAATTCTAGCAGATTGATGGACAGGAGATCATACAGCATTGAAATTGATAGTCTACCAACAAATAAGTCTTACATGCAAGATTAGAATTTACTTATACATAACTGTGTCCCCAGCAAACGGCAAGCTAGCTATTGTGGATCCTAGTTCAGTTTAGATACAAGGGTCTGGAAGCCTTATAGAAAAACCCTGTCAGTGTTGTGATCATGGATGAACACCGGCTTTAACCTCTTTACGACCAATGTCCAGAAGATAGCGAGGCAGGCATGTACCCATCTATCCCAACCTTCTCCTGGGGCCACCGTTTTAACGTCCCCATCCGACGGATGAGTACCCCGATCTCCGACTGCTCTTCGAAGACCGAAGGAAGCGAGCGTAACCTGTTCATCACCACTGCACTGCAGCTGTTCTGAACGAAGTTATTGCGACACCAGTGAAACCCACCCAGAGGAGGAGAAATATCAACCACAATCCATCTCAAGAGGAATTGTACTTACTTAAAACAGACAACATTTTTAATCTTTTAAGGTCTAGATACCCTTCGGATGAAATACTTCACTCCAAAGCGGAACTCGCTCATTCCCACAGAGAACATGAATCGCGCAAAGTTTTCTCGTTGACATATTTTACGACTTCATTACTTCCTGCCACGGGTTGAAAGAGTTATTGCAAAACGTATCAGCCAGTCCCATCCAAGTGGTGTTCATTATTGCAAAAGTGTTTTCTTTGACTTCGAAAACAAACTTTTCACTTTTCTTTTTTTCCATCACTTGGGGCTTACTTACAAGTTATAGACATTGTAATCTAAGGCAAGGATCAGAAAGTACGATCAAACAGAGTGAGGATGCCGTTTGATCACCTGAAAAGAGATTGAGATATTTCTGGCAAATTATAAACCAAACAAGCCAAAGCTAACAACATTACGTGTGTAGGTTCAGGTTTATAATTACCGACTGCGTACTAAATGGTGCGCGAGCGATACATACGGAGACTTTGCTGCTTTGGGCCACGGGGGTGGGGGGGTGTGACCGACTGATTCTCGATGAATCTTATAGAGGTTTTTATTGGTTGCTTTCTTATGATCTACATCACCCCATCCAAACATGTTTGTTCATCGAGTTACCCTTTCTGTGTTCAAGACGGGCAATTTCTGCAGAATGAGATAATCCTTATTAATCCGTTCATCATAAAATTTCATAAAATAGATACCGAGTGAAAGAGTAACTCGATCTCTTCAAAATTTTTGATGGTCAATTCTTTTTCTGATTTTTTATTTTTTTTCTTGCTTCAAATTTCACCTCGCAAATATTATGGTTTTATATAATTTCAAAGTTTGGTAAATTTAAAATCAGCACCAGCTGGAGGCACGCTAAAAGTAGTTCAGCGCTGAAAAGTTTAAATGAGCCTGTGCGATCGGCATTCCGCGCACAGTCGTCTTAAGAACACTTAGAAAACACTGATCAAGGCCCAACTCGTCTACAAATGGGTAAATCAAAATAATAGAAATTTGTTTCGCTTTCTGACAGAATGAGTTATAGATCCCCTAAGTTTGCTTCAAGAAAATCATGACACGTTGAAGTCAACGTTCGCTCCTCAAAGGGTGAAGTCTTTTGGTTCCTGAACTAGTCCTATATTTTATTATCATTTTTAGCATGGAGAAGAAGTTATAGGAACTAATTAGGTGTAGCGTGTCCGCCTCACAGTCAAAAGGTTCCCCCGTTGAATCCCGGGGCAAAGGACTCATTCAGCAGGGCTGCATGGCAGTGGTCATTTGAGTTCGGTCTTCCATGCATGACGTTTAGTGATTCCGGTTGAAATTTCATTGGGTTTACTTGCATCAACTACAGATGGCTCCATTAAGGACATTCGTTTAACCTGGATTATTTTGTTTTGTTAATTAGCACGAGACAGGACACCTCTTTAATATGTAATGCATACAGAGATGCCATGACAGAAGAAAAAAATGCATAAAAGTATATTCAAATTTCTAGTCTAGATGCCCACTCAAGATGGGTCGTGTAAGTTAACAAGGGCCAGAAGGAGTTTTCATACAAAACTGTTTGCTTACATTCCACAAGTGAAGGTTATTAACTTCCCATGCCATGATTTTGTAGTAAATCCAACTTGTACGCTGCTATCGACACTTATCTTCTGAGTAGGCGACGTTAGCCCGTGTTCAATAAATATCCAACGATTGTTTCATTCTCATTTTTGGTGCGTGTTCAAGTAAGAAGAAACATGCAACGACCAATTCATTTCTGGGTTTCACAACCAGAAAATCACTGGCTTAAACTGGGGCTGAACTCATCTCGCCTGGTTCCATCCAGGTAATGAATATCGCCGAGCTTAATCCACACATGGGAGTACCGCAGAAAAATGTGCAATGCGAAATTAAAAAACCTTCCAATTTTCCTTCCCCCGGTTTTGTTCTCAAATAGAGCGAAGTTCTGACCGACGACGAACCTTTTCCGCCTGGATCAGTTCCCCCTGCACCACGAAGGTGACGTCTGCGTATGTTACGTCCGAGAGCAGCGAAGCCAGGTCCTCCTCGTACGTAGATTTCTGCAGGTGGATGTGCGGCTCTTTGGGGCAGGAAGGCAAAAATGGGGCCTGTATTTTGGGAGAGTGAAATGAACAGAAGCATGTGTAACAAAATGTCTTTTTCGCAAATGTTTTATTCTATTTTTTTATTAAACTTCCGATCTTTAACTTCTGTGTACATGCGATTTGAAATTTGAATTGACATTCAATGGATTTAATGGAGGCCAACAGAGCATTAAATGAATATTTAATGGAGATATTCCATTATTGAATAGCCGCCTGGGTGAAAATTCAATCCATTACACCTCTCACACAGAATCAGGGACGTAGCCAGGGGAGCGACCGCTCTGGTCCCCCCCTTTTGGTGCAAAGTCACAGGGAAAAGACGTAGAATATGAGACGACAGACATCTACGTGGACTCTATTTTGAGCAGTTCCGCTACACCCCCCCCATCCTGGCTATTTGACAATTCTGCTCACCTGCCCGGCCCCCCCCCTTCAAATTCCAGACTACATCCCTGCACATGTGTAAGACATCCTGAAATATAATGTATACGGTACATGTGTATGTAGATACTAGCCTATCCCCTAACTTATACATACACATGTATGTATCCTGTACTTGAGGTATGTACTTAATGTAAGACCACCTCAAACATAGTGTATGTACATGTGTATGTAGATACTAGCCTATCCCCTAACTTATACATACTCATGCATGTAAGCTATATTTCATGTGGTCTTACAAGACAAAAAATTACCCCCATCCAACAGGTGGCCTTGGACCTGTTTTATATAATCCAGATCAACCAGAGTTAACGTAGGAACCATGTTAAACCCCTTTCAATTGTAAAATTTCTGGTTCCCCAATTGGGCCTATAGAACAAAAAGCTCGGTTCCACCTGATATTGCACGACTCGGATAAGTCGTAACCACAACAACATGCAGTTGCATGTCCTCGGAGGTTATTTGAGCCAATTTTGATGAACGACGACGATGCAGCAAGACGCGTGTGAGGGGTACATTCGATATCGTGTACTGCTTATTCCTCGAGCGATTGATCAACGGTGCACACGCTTCTATACGGAGCCGAAGAAAATCCAGACAGAACCGGTAACGTCGTAATGTTTCAACTTCATCGAGTATGACTTTCCAATAGGGGGATTAAACTTGCCTTCTGGGACCGCAGCCCTCCGTGTAAATGCGACTCACTTGACTAGAAACGGAGCCTATCGTATTGGAAGGAACTGATCGACGGGGATATATATAAAAAAAAAAAAATGATTTTGGAAAGTCGGGTCTCTGGGGGTTGGGGGGAGCATGCCAAGAACGAAAACGGTAAGAAAAAACTCCACAAATCACAGGCGTTAAAGGAAATAGTATTGTCGTCTGCTGTAGGTGGGTAAATAAAAGACGTGGCGAGTAATCCGCGACGGTGTCTCTCTGCCTTTGTGATCGATGCGGCTTGCAGGGAGCCTAGTTCGCATTCATCGACCGTGGGGGGTGTAGGGTTATCTGAATAACAGAAACGAGTTGCCGTTCCGTCTTGATCATCGATTTCGTCTGCATGCTTCCATCCTATGGTAGCGCGGCAAGGAAGAGGGAATCGATACCGTCTCCTCTTGAATAATTGATAAGTGAGGGGGGAATATAAATATTCCAATCACCGAATGCCGTCGACCTTTACATACAAACAGAGGGTACAGAGGGGGTTCGGTTCTACGACCTTTGTCGTGCTCGTCTCTTAGCTGTGTGCGAAGAATTCCCACAGAGGCTTTCAAAAAGATGGTCGCAACGAGCCTTATGTATAAAACTTCCTGGATTGGATATTCACTCGCAGACTGAATTTAAACATTTATCCCGTAATGAATTTCTGATGGCTTAATTAATGTGGATGTTTTCAGGGTCAGCCTCCTCCCCGTGTTTGCACGACAGTAACTTGCCTTCTCAATAACGTATCGGAATTGGGTAAATTAGATATTTCAGAATGACATTTTATCCCTTTATTGACAATAAAAATCATCCTGAATGGTTGCATGACTGGAATCTTATGCAGAATTTACATCGATTTAAACTAAAAGTTACCCCTTACACTGCCAAATCCAATTATTAGAATTTCTCTGTTCGTTCGGGACATTATCAGACGTGAAATTTCAGGCTCTCTAGCACAAAACAAATTCATCAATTCCACTCTTCAATGAAATTACTTTCATTGATTCCGCCGCAGAAAGGACCAACGGCACGCAACATATTATTTCTTTGGACGTCCATCAACTGAGAAATATTACAGATTTGAAAGCAACACATTGATACTTTAAATGGAACATTATACTATATAGTCTCTCTTAAGGGTAAGACCAGACTAGGAACTGTATAGTCTGTATGTACACGTATGGACAGAGATGGGTGTTCCTGGAGTTACTTACACTTACACAGCACGAACCAAAACAACCTTCTACTACTGAATATTTCCGCCACGCAGAAGCGACTTGTTCGACATAACATGATGGGTGTGTAGAATCCACCAAAATAAACGGGCCCATTCATCTGTATGCATTGGCTGTAAAACAGACGGCGAGTCAGTAAAAACTGCAAAGAAGGCTCACAGTGCAGCAAGAAAGAGCGAGAAAATGCTAAATGGCGAACGAACGAACGCCTGTTTTAGCGGTCTATAATGTTCCGTTAAGTCTTTATCAAAACTAACGAGATAACATTGAATAATGTTCCGCGTTGATCAGAGAGAGTGAGACTTGTTGTAATAATTTCATGGTTGCTCCGTATCCATTTTCCTAATTGCCTCAGGGCTAGGAGAAACAGAATGAAGATATTTAAGTGGAACCCATCTCCCCCCCTCCCCCCCGTGTTGCTACATAAAACTTGCCCGATGTTGTTGATAAACTGACTAATTGGAAACCCAACCACTTCTATCTCGATGAGTTAAAGTGTTCCAAGTCAATTCCATCTTGATCAATGAATGGGCGAAACATAATTGCACATTTTTGTACAAAAAGTACACACAGCTTTGATAACAAAACTGTGTACGTCTACGACGGGCTGTGCAGGAAGAAAATTAAATGTGGAGACGACGAGGAAGATAATCATCACTGCATGCAACCAGACGAGATATGAGGGACAGTATTCTCACATTCCTGGAACTTTTCCTCCTTCCAGAGATGGTAGCTATTCGTTCTTTCTTCCACTAATCCATAACGTCATATTAACAAAAGCCCCGAGCCACAAAGTCATTGTGGAGTTGTAAAAGGACGTCCAGGCAGCCACGTTTGCTAGCACTCTTCAGATGAATGTTCACCACATCTACTGTCTTTACTAAACTAAACTGTCACGATCAGGTTTCTTTATGAACCTAAGAGGCTTCCTAATCCGAACTATACTTAACTAAACTGTCACGATCAGGTTTCTTTATGAACCTAAGAGGCTTCCTAATCCGAACTATACTTAACTAAACTGTCACGATCAGGTTTCTTTATGAACCTTAGGAGGCTTCCTAACCCATCTTACACTAAACGTCAAACTAAAACCATGCTGAAAGGTGTTCCTCTGAAATAGACGGGTCATAGTAGACACTCAAACCAGAGGAAATGTTCCCGAAATAAGTAAACGTTTTCCCCCCTTACTCCCCTAGGTCCTTCGTCGGTGAAACTAGGAAGCCAACTTATGAACATCTTCTTAATCAGTGAGTGTGACACGTTAAGCGTGTAAACAATACATAATTGCTTTACTTCGTTGTGAAAAGCAGCGTTATGAGCAATTCTCGAAGGGCTGTATTTTCCTCAGGGAAATGTGAGAAGGGTGCATTGTTTGAATGTTGAATATTGTAGCTTCGCCATTAACCTAATGTATTTTTCCAAAAATAGTAACATAAAAACGTCGCTAATCTGCTTCCAGGATTGTTGAAAACCGTCTTAGGGGCAACACCATCCGGTCTTTGTCGTTGATACCTGGGGGAAAGAAACCTTCTGCAAAAAGAGCCGCCAACGTCATTCGAGGGAACTATACCCGATCCCTACAGATTAAAATAAGCGGTGACCAAATCGCAGTCCTTGCAACTGCGGACATAAATGAAAGTTTGGGCATTCGCAGTGTCGAGGCAAAGACGCCGCGAATATTGGAAAACTTATCGAAAAATGACCTACCTGAAGTAGCGGCTTTTGGACTTTCTTTAGGTTGGACTGCCAGAACCGGTGCTGCCTCCTGGCGATGAGGGCTGCCCTCACTACGTTATTAAACGCCTCCTGGACCCCATACAGGGAATACGAGCTGGTCTCGTAATAGGCAGCATTGATCTCCTTGGCGACTTTCCGCCCTTCCTTCGGTGGGATGACGCCCTTGGGGTCGAAGGGTCGATGCTTCGTACAGTGGTGACTGCAATGACAACGACAGAAACGCACGTCCAAAGACGCATGGTCGGATAATATGCACATGCTTCTCGCAACAAAGGGAACCTTTCTTGGCTTACGGTTAAATAAGAGACGAGGCCTTTCACGTTGAGAACTACAAGAAAAGCTTGGAAAACACGGCCTCAAGAAATTTACAGAGACACCGGGTAATGAAGACCCGTCTCTCCGGACCTTTTGTGCTCAGTTTTGAACGCCCGCCACACGAGAACATACAGCGATGGATTTGTTATTTAGAAAAGGCAAAGATGGAAGGAAACTTGCTCGATGATTGTGGTAGATCTAGGATATCTCCCCTTATTCATAGACAGGGGAAGGGGGCTCCACCTCAACAAAATCGTGCCAATTTAACTACGCCGTATCAAATTAGAGCAATCTGCCAAATGAAAGAGTATATAACGCCACTCCATACCCCACACACAGCCCCCTCCCGATTCATGCCTGCACTGTGTTTAATCACATAAAATTTGTAGCAAGGTAATCGGGGGATGCTTGCAATTTATTGTACCTCTTGTTAACAGGTTACGAGCATTAGTCTACCTCTTTGACGAGATACTCCTTAATATTCTTAGTCATTCAAAGCATTCATAACTTCGAACCATGTCGAACATTTATGATACCCTTATGAAGTTTTCAAAATTAAATAAACGAATGATTAATTGCCGCTTCCTACTTTACAATGACACTGCATAAGTTCTCAATGAACTAGCTCCATGACACAGAACATACTAATTAATCAGTAACAAATTTTAGAGCAATCGTTGACGCTGACGATGGTAAACTAGACAAGACTACTTTTCTGTCATCAATGCTACAATTGATAACACCGGGGTAACAATCATGACTGAACTTTGACTTTCCGAGGCTGCTTTGTTGCTCCATGTATCAGGAATGTGATTGAGGAGAGTAGGAGTAAAACAAGGCAACTTATTGGTAGATTACGAGGGCCTCACTGGCCTCCAAGACATTCAACGACCTCTGAGTATAGATGTGAACATTCCTGTTGCTGAGGTAATGTTGGAGTATACTGCTTCCCATCATTTTGGCTAAGATCATGTGTAGTATATCTGTGGTGTGTATTATCTATGGTATGTATTATCCGTGGTGTGCACTACCTGTGGTGTGTAGAATTTGTGGTGTGTAGTATCTGTGATGGGTAGTATTTGGGATGTGTAGTACTTGTAGTGTGTAGTATTTGGGATGTGTAGTACTTGTAGTGTGTAGTGTTTGTGGTGTGTAGTATCTGTGGTGTGTAGTATCTGTGGTGTGTAGTATCTGATGTGTGTAATATCTGTTTTGTGTAATGTGCGGCGAGTTGTATCGGTGGTGTGTAGTATCTGTGGTGTGTAGTACCTGTGGTGTGTAATATCTGTGGTGTGTAGTGTGCGGCGAGGTGTATCTGTGTTGTGTAGTATCTGTGGCGTTCAGGATGGCCTGCAATGGTTGGATAATGGATGCATTATGGGGCTGTCCCTCCAACAGTCACGAGCTACAAATAACGTGGCCAACTTAAGAGCATCTATCTTATCAGTGAGTGTGACATGTTGATTAAGCGTGTAAACAATACTTAATTACTGTACCTCGTTATGAAAAGCAGCTTAATGAGCAGTTCTCGAAGGGCAGCGCACATCGTTTGAATGTTGAATATTGTAGCTTTGGTGTTAACTTGATGTATTTTTCGAAAATAGTAACATGATAGTAACGTCGCTAATCTGCTTCCAGGTTTGTTGAAAACCTTCTCAGGGGCAACACCGTCTCATCTTCATCAGTGATAGATGGAGATGTTTCTATTATAATTCTAATTTTAATATAACCCCCCTCCCCCTCTAACATGCTAAGAAATAAATACTCTTCGTCTTTCTTTATTTCAATATAAGGCTTTACAGCAATTAGATTTTTGTAAAAAAAAAAGTTAAAGAATATCCTTCTCACATTGCCGCCAAAATGGCTATCAAATCAGCATTCTGTGACCTTTTGCAATTTTTAAACCATTTTCTCGAATTCTATGAACTGTCTGTCGGTCTTTCTCTAAACCAGCAGGACGCGTACCTTACAGGTCCCCTCTCTTTGATGAGTGCCTTCAAGTCGGCGGCCCGGAGGTCGTTCTTGGTCCCGCAGAGAATGATGGGCGTCCTCGGGCAGAAGTGTCTGATTTCCGGCATCCAGTACTTCTTGGCGTTTTGAAGGGACAGCGAATCGGCAATCGAGAAACACAGGAGCACCACGTCTGCCCTGAAAGCCGGCAAGAGAGGAACGCAAGCGGTATTAATTTATGGCGATCTAAATCGCTACATTTTTTTTAGTTCTTTTTTGGGGGTGGGGGGGCGGGTGTAGACCGATAAATGTACATAATTTGAGCAAGTTCTGGACAAACTTTGATAGGTAATTCATGGGAGTTTACTTTATTCTACGCCGAGATCTTCTTAGAGATTAATACTACAATATTCTCCAACTCGGCTAACGAACATTAACAAGTTTATTGGGATAGACCCCTACCGTACATACAATGCTACATTTTGATTCCCTCCTTGGTTGGGGGGGATTAATTGAAATCATTTTTACCTTCCATAGGCGAAACATCTGTCCTTTTCGTGTTCCCCAAACGTGTCCCAGAGACGGAGAGTGATGTTGACACCGTCTACGACTTCCCACGAATTTTCCAGGACCTGGGCAGAGGGATAGGCCGTGGAGGCCGATAAATCAGTAATTTCCGGACGCTATTTAATTGATTGACGGCAAAAGGAAATTAGTTTTCAGGATAATAACAAGGTCGAAGCCAGCAGCAGCAGACGAGCTAATATCTGAATCCTGTAAATGTACGCCAAGTAACTGAAATAATGATCAAGTGAAAAAATCATATTATTTATCTTTGAGCAAGGTAAGCCAATAATGGGAAACAGCACCAGTAATTTAATGTCAAACATACCATGCATCAATTTTATCGGGTAAATTCAGAGCTTGTTTGCCACCTGACCTCCGACCTCCAACAGATTGAACCCTTGGAAGTCCCCAAAAGTACAGAAGTAGAAGAGGTGCACCAAGGCTTGCCTGGGCATCATCAAAGTTATATACTACCTTCGTAAGAGATTACTACTAGTATTTCAAGAGCGACATGCCAATCAATGCAGACAGCTCTTCTCAGGATTAACAAAAATGTGCAGATTAATTGTCAACGTTCATCACAATTAACTTATTAAAGTAGTAACCAGGGAGCAACGCGTAAATAAGTGATCTTGAGGCGGGGATGGTTTGGATTCCGTTCATTTTGCAATACGGAGCTAAAGTCACGTCAGGTATTGAGCATTAAAGGATATACCTGTGCTGCGAAATGTTCTACCCAGGACGGTCCCGAGCCACGTACAGACTGGTCGAATCGGTATCGTCATTGACATTGATGGAAGATATCGGGGACAAAAACGTGGAACATTAACTTCGGAGCGTACATATCTTCTCCTCCCAATGTGAATGGCGAGTGGTTATTTTCAGCTGCTATTTTGATATGCTGCGTAACGATTTCATCGTAGAGACTTCTGATTCAAACTGAACTGTTCAAATATTGTTTTATGATACATTCTCATAATTTGCTTGTGATGTAATTTCCTTTCCAACATAGGAAGTAATATCCCTGATTGATTCAGAAAAAAAGGCCGTAGAATAATGACCATATGATACTTTCAAGACACTAAGACAAGACAGGCAGTAAATACGGTAGATTGCAGTGAACCGCAGCATTTCCAAATATTCATTATGTCATGTTACTTTATGAGTTGCCCTAGTAACAATGACACGGTAAATAAAAAAATCACTTGGCGTGTTCATTAATGCGTGTAGAAGCATCATAAATATGTACAGTTAGGTACACTTTTGAATCAGACTTTATGAGTTACGATCCGTTGAAAAGTTGAAATTTAATAACGAAAAATACAAAGGATTAAACATACAGATGGTTGCTAGTATTTCTCGTGATTGATGGATCATTGCTTATTTAATTAAGAACGAGAGCTCTCAGCTGAATATCATTTGGTTCAGGTTCAAACTCTCCTGTTCTAGAGAGAGCAGACATATATGACACTATAAGAATACAAACCATATATGTATGTTATGCAGTTATACATTCGTAGGCCATGCAGTTGCACAATTTTTACCGAGTTACATATAAAGGCTTTGAAGCAAATATGACTGGGCAAGTAAGGTAATGGACCAACTTCAGGAAGAAAAAAAGTGCAGAACACGGTTGATAAGTGGGCAGAGAGGTATTCCAAGACAACATCAACTGAAGGAAGGCATGTATTGCAGTTGCTTCCCTTCTGCCTTTCCTTTATAAGAAAATAAATATCAGGGAATTTTTGTATAAGAAAAGTTGACCAAAACCAAAATTCAACACTAGTAATTATACCCTGGGATATTGTAGCCTAATTTGAATAATAGCTTTTAAAAAACTCTCCTACTTGAGAGATTGTTTGAGATATACAGGTTAATATATCTGCCTTTTTTTTGTATTTTACGTCAGAATGCATCTTCAAACTGTACAGCTGGCCTCATTCCAAGTCATCAAATTGACTGGCCAGGAAATTAGTAGACCTACTCGGAGAACAATGAATCCCCTCCTCCCATGATGTCATTTGAAATACATTTTTCGTAATTAGGGAGATTAATTGCTACTAACTAGGGTATCAGCAATGGCCTTGCAACAGGGGAAAGAAAAAATAATGGAAAAAAAAGAATCCTCTCAAAAGGAGTTATTATGAGGATTGTTTCAGATCAAGGATAAATTATTGTAAATTGATGTAAAGAATGTCATTGACTGCATATGGAGTGCTGTTTGTAACTTCTAAGAGAAAAGAGGGCATGGTGTTTCCAAGTAGGTTCTTTTTTTCTACTCTATGATTATCAGCATTCTAATTATTCCGTTTGGACTGTTTAAATAAACTGTCGAATGAAACGCTACTTTCAACAAAGGAACGTGTCTTTCTTCTACATGATTACCAACGCCACATCAGAGATGCAGGGTCTTAATTTCAATATACACACTTGTAAGACCAACTCAAATCTAGGATACATACATGAGTATGTGTAAGTTAGTGGATAGGCTAGTTTCAACGTACAACGCATGTATGCATACACAGTGTATTATAGTCTTTACATGAAGTACATGACACCTAATTCTCTCTGTGAAAATTAAAACTCAAAACCTGACCCATATATATGCATCAAAACAAACATAACTTTAGTTGCCTACGAAAATCTATGGAAAACCTTAATTGCGTCCAACTTCCTTACAGTCAACTGGAGAATTTTTGCCTGAATAATTCTGTGTTAAAGTTAAAAAGAATGTCATTGACTGCATATGGAGTGCTGTTTGTAACTTCTAAGAGAAAAGAGGGCATGGTGTTTCCAAGTAGGTTCTTTTTTTCTACTCTATGATTATCAGCATTCTAATTATTCCGTTTGGACTGTTTAAATAAACTGTCGAATGAAACGCTACTTTCAACAAAGGAACGTGTCTTTCTTCTACATGATTACCAACGCCACATCAGAGATGCAGGGTCTTAATTTCAATATACACACTTGTAAGACCAACTCAAATCTAGGATACATACATGAGTATGTGTAAGTTAGTGGATAGGCTAGTTTCAACGTACAACGCATGTATGCATACACAGTGTATTATAGTCTTTACATGAAGTACATGACACCTAATTCTCTCTGTGAAAATTAAAACTCAAAACCTGACCCATATATATGCATCAAAACAAACATAACTTTAGTTGCCTACGAAAATCTATGGAAAACCTTAATTGCGTCCAACTTCCTTACAGTCAACTGGAGAATTTTTGCCTGAATAATTCTGTGTTAAAGTTAAACTCTGCACAGATCACTTATTATAAGTATGCCAAAGTTTAGGGGACCATACCCCTTTTTTCTCTGTAATGGGCAATGGAATTTACAAGGGCAACTGAATTATTTAACGATCAAAGTTGAAATTATTCATATATACATAGACAAACTAGTCAACTAATATGTACCAGTATGTATAAAATGCCAAATGTCCATTAAATTCCGACATGGTTATTGGTTCAGTACCGTTTTCTTTTTACTTCATGCTCCCATCTTGCAGTCCAATAGCCTAGAGGGGAGCAACAATTCCTGTCTCTTGATGGAAGTATCCATAATAGGTTCTTAAATCCTTTTGGACCGAGTCTTTTATTTACATATGCATGCCCTTCTATAATTCATTTCATTTCATTTTGTTTATTTTTTGGGGGTTGTCAATGTAGCACATTTCACGTAACCAAAAAATAAAGCAAAAAGCCTGTGTACTGATGAACATGTAGCCCAACTTCAAGTAATATTTCATCATCTGAAGTGTATGTGAATGGATGTATATTTTAACAGACAGCAGATCCATTACGATCGAATGATTATACCCTAGCAGTTATACTTCATTATCTTAAATGTATAATGACAGAGAGCATATATCATGTTTCATCATGAGCATAGAACTCTTACTGATGAACGTGTATGCATATCCTAGCTTCAAGTCATATTTCATCATCTTAATTATAATACATGCATATTGACAGTAGCTTGTTACACCACGGACACATACACCGTACAGTCCAATACTAGGCTGACGAACATGTTAGCCTAGCTTTAAGTCATATTTCATCATCTTAATTAAAATACATGCATATTGACAGACAACGGATATCAAGTCCCATCGTAAACACAGTTCCCTTTACAGATGAACATGTAGTGTACCAGTTACATTTCATTGTCTTAATAATACTACATGCATAAATATTGGCAGACAGCAGAGTAGCTTGTTACATCACGGACGCATACATGTACAGTCCAATACTATAGGCGGATGAACATGTCGCCTAGCTTTAAGTCATATTTCATCCTCTTTAAGTCATATTTCATTCTCTTTATTATAATACATGTATATCTATATGACAGCCAGCAGTTAATCGCTAAAACTTAATGGTTTTGTGATTTTACGAGCTATACATACTTACCATCATCTCTTACTAATATTGCTTATACCTACCGGGTGTAGACTGGCATACTCTGACATTTCACCAATATAGCCTCTGTACTTACTGTATTTGTTGGACTGCCGGGGACTGGAGGAGGAACACACTCCGCATAATTGTACAGTACTATTATACTCCAGACGACCAACAAATTAATGATTTTATTTGTACCAGTAGCATAGTATACTGACAGTACTACTGTTTTTTTTTTTGTACCAGTAGCATATAGTACTGAAAATACTATACTGGTTTATTTGTACCAGTAGAATAGTACTGACAGTACTTGACTGGTTATTTTTTGTACCAGTAGCATAGTACTGACAGTACTGCTGATTTTATTTGTACTAGTAGCAAGTACTGTACTACTGGTTTGTACCAGTATGTCTTATAGTACTGTAGTACTACTGGTTTTGTACCAGTACGTGTTACAGTATTGTACTTCTGGTTTGTACCATATTATAGTAGCTGTAGTAAGTACTACTGGTTTGAACCAGTAGCATCACTGTACTACTGGTTTGTACCAGTACAGTATTATAGTACTGTAGCACTACTGGTTTGTACCAGTACTTATTATAGTACTACTGGTTTGTACCAGTAGCATATACCACTGTACTACTGGTTTGTACCAGTACAGTATTATAGTACTGTAGCACTACTGGTTTGTACGAGTACTTATTATAGTACTACTGGTTTGTACCAGTAGCATATAGCACTGTACTACTGGTTTGTGCCAGTACGTATTATAGTACTGTACTACTACTAGTTTGTACCAGTAGCATACAGCACTGTACTACTGGTTTGTACCAGTAAGCATAGTACTGTAGGCTGTAGCATCAACCAACAGAAATGGAACGTTACTACAAGTACATTCAAGATAATCACTGTAGGATTTGCATTTTGACCTATACATTTACCCATATTCAATATAAACCTATTCATGTAAACCTACTTCACAAAATTGAACGAGACGCTGTATGGACTATATGATCCAGCAGTCCCCAGAAAAGACACACTGTTGACTTAATCTGCATAGGGGGCAAAACAATGTCTGGCGACACCTGCCCTGCATGGCATTCCAGCTTGGCATACAATCTCAGAATTAATGATTTACTCAAATTACCACTTGCTTTGGGTTAGGTGTGCCTATATCATTCACTCCCCTAAATTGGGAGAAAAACACACATTCCAGAATAGTCTGAGAATCATGCAATGAGCCATGTTTATTATCAAAATAAAGTGCTTTGAAGTCAGTGTGGGAATGAAACATTTTGCAGCTGGCTGGCAGTGGTGGATCCAAAATTCAGAGGTGACTGATCTTCGACCTGTGGGGAGGGGTAAAAGGGAAGGATCAGTGTCCTCTTCCCCCCAGGAATATATCTTATAATTAAGGTTTACTTAGATACAAAATGGTTGTATAGATTGCAACTCAAGATTGTTACTCATAGTGGAATGAAACGATAATTTCACCCTCCACCCAATTTTTTTTTTTTTGGGGGGGAGCCTCCATAATCTGCATCTATGTTGACACCTCTCACCTCAGCAGAAAAATGAAATATAATTTTTAATGTCATTTTCCCTCCTTTCATCCCAATAAAATCAATTGGATGACATCATAAATTATATAATTACCACAATGGCTTGATAAAAGGGGTCTCTTACATATAAATTGCAACATGCACTTCCTGTACAGTATTTTACAGACTCAGTTCTATTAATTTAATTCCACACACTGGATTAAAACACCTTGGCCCTGGAGTGAATGCGATAAAAAGATTGGTTGCAAAACTCGAGTTTTTTTTGCATCTTAAAGAGAATCGATCCGTGCAGAATGAGGACAACGAACTGCGATCGTTAGAAGCCTCCCGACTAATGTCAACTCTCGGGGTGAAACATTTTTAAACCAAACTAAAATTTCATCAGTATCTGTTAGCAAGGCTCCGATACGAGATTACGATCGATGAATTAGCCAAGTATATTTGATAGACCATTAATAGAGCCCACACATCACGGAGGCTCTTTAATGATGTATACGAGAAAGTCAAACCCAATTGATAACCTAGTTACCAAACCAACCGGAAATTTCATGGTTTAGTAATATAATGGACAGCCTGCATGTTCACTTACACACTAGTGCAGCTTTGCAGCATTAAAGGAAAAAATTGAAAGTACATTGTACTGTTATGTACATCCAAAAAGGAGAATAGCTATATGTTGCCTTTTGTTTAGTTTATACATAACCCCCCCCACAAAAAAAAGTATGATCCTTTTTTTTCATGGAAATATTTTGTCAATATAGGGCACATATACTCATTGATGTATATACATCTCCACCTGCCAAGTGTGACAACGAAGGTGTAGTTGTTGAAACTTCACATTACAAGCTAGTTTCAGCCGATTGGTGTTAAGCCCCGCCGACTCATGAATATTATTGACATGAAACTATCGTAACAAGTAAATGTACCTAACATTTACTGACACCCACCGAACCACAAAGTACTAAGTTAAATACTACGTATAAAAGGCGATGCATGATGATATTGACATAAGAATTTACGCTAAGCCCCGCCCACTATATAATATGCAAGATATAACAACCAACAACTAAAGGGGGCACATCTACTCATTACGGCACATCTATGACATGGATCCAACATGTTGTTCGGAGGATTTCATGTTTATAAGCTATTTTCAGCCACTTAAGTAATAAGACAAGCTCACTCATCAATATTAACAAAATCAAAAATATGTTTTAATTATAATATGAAAATGTACCTAACAGTAACAACACCGTACCACAAAAAGTATGAAGTTAATCGTACTCACAGTCGCGAAGGTACTGGTATTTGAATAATGTTACATTAAGCCCCACCCACTCATTAACATTCATGATATGGGCACTAAAAACTACAGGACTCCTCAAGCTGCAGCTACCTGTCAAGTATGACATTCAACAAATGTGTTGTTCTTGATACTTTATTTTTACAAGCTATGATATATATGTACAGCTATTTGATACTAACCCCCCCCCCCTTCCCTGCAGCCATGCAGATATTTAGTACTAGAAGCTGTCACTTAATTTTTGGATGAATTCTGTGCAGGGATCTGTTTGACCCGCATCAACACCGTCTAGACTACCCTGGACTGTGGGTCTCAGGAGGAGAAGTTTGTTTGGAAAATTGATCCCTTTCAATGTTGAAGAGGTGAATTTCAAGGAACTCCAGCAAAGCAAAGTATCATTGGTAACACAGTTGGCATTGCTAATAATAATAATAATAATAATATCTTGTTCTTGCCTGCAAGCTAGGTACTATATACAACAATAGACGAGTAGTACTGGGCACACATTGCTTATAGTTTATCCCTGATCTAGGCTGATTTTTAAGAAAACCCTCCCAAGGAAGAACCTGGGATCTAAACCAAACAAATGGCAGCATATATGCCACGGCTTCAAAAGCTAAACTGACCAACTTCTCAGCCTCAATCCTATTTCGATCAAACTGCTAAGGCAAAAGATCATTGGGCTTCTGTAGTGCCACGTGACGGGTTGCTCTGTTGAAGAACACTGCCCCACCATTAACCAGCGCAGGCCATGCTTAACACAACATATATACATACTACGCATGATCTTAGCCAATAAGGCCGAGAAGCGGCCCGATCTAGACTGCCACGCCTCTCCCACTCCCAAACCCCACTCAAACCAAGCTTTCCCCTCCAAACGACTAACATTCATACATACAATTTCATGCATTTTTTTGTTGTTGTCGGGGCCAAAGATCATCTGTTTGCAGAGTTTAACCCCAAGCAGAGTTATGTCGGATAGCTTTTGGCCATTTTATTGGGAAGTTACGGATGGACACATTTTCTGCAACTCGACTACAAGGGACCGCGACCAGTGCACCGAAATCAGAATTACCTTTGAAATGCCTGTTAAAGGGCAATAATTGCATTGCACAAATACAGGGCTACTGTACAGCACACTGTGCAAAAGAGACTACCCTCTTGGAAAAACCATCATCAGAACATACAATATGAATAGGGACATTACCTATTACAAGAATTAGTCACCCTTAGCAACAGCACAATAGGTATTCCCTGCAGACATTGTCTGGGTTATCAATCACATGATGTGACTGCTCCACTAGCTTCTTGGTGAAGCCATTAATGTTCCAGAGAGACAGTTTTATGACCAATTATAAGTACCCAAGGAAACCACAACAACTTGCTTGGCATAGGCTCAGGGAACTGTAAAATAGGTTAAAAGTTCTGTGAAAGTCACAGACTGGGAAGAATACTGCCAGCTCACGGCAGCCTGTGAGCATTCTTTGTTTATCCAAGCTGTCACCACACACAGCGATCATGCAGAATGATCCTAAATCAAGGGAAATTTATTACTGGGGTAGCGATTATGACCACAGCTTTTTTTCGCAGGTCCCTGTTGTTAGTGTTACGGACTGGGTGGGGTCTGGATGAGAAAGGTTTTAAGAGCAGGCGTTAGCAGCACCTAAGAGTGACGGCGACGAAATCTTACCTCTTGGCAACACCGATACTGGTCAATGGCCCAGACGGACGGGACGTGAGTCTGGAAGAGTTGGTTCCTAGGCGTCGCCTGATTGGTCGCCCTGGCGACGACCAACCTCGTCTTCCCAGTGGAGCTATCCCCGACGACTACGCACTTCACCAACTCCTGGCGGGGAATGTCGTGTTCCATGTGGCTGTGTAGGTCTTGCGTCTTTTAAAATCACTGAGTCATCTCCTGAGGGGGAGAATAGAAAAGAGAGCACCCATCAGCAGCTACGGAAATACGCGCCACGAGAGAACCGCGCTAAACCCTCTCCTCCGGCTCATCGGGCGCCTGTGTGCGGTAAACATTCCATTCGGGTAGAAACCGTGCTGCTTACCTGGGAACTTTTGGAATCGTTGCCTATAACAGAATAATTGGTACATAAATGATGTTGGGTAGCAATTATTTAGAATGTACGACAGCTGTTTGTTTGTTTTTACTACCAATTTTGTATAATAACTTTGTATGGATCTCTTGCAGTTCATAGTAATCATTCTACAAAGGGGCACACATTTTCAGTCCGTTTAATTGCTAACGATGACGTTGTGTGAGCTACTAGAGGGATACTGTTACCTAGGCAACATGGTTATTTGTTAACCTTCCACCATCCTCCTTGGTCCATCCAGGGAGGAATGGGGTCGAAATGTTATTACCAAAATAGGTCGTTCAGAAAGAAACAGAACTGCATGCACACACAGACTCTGCAAAGCAATCAGTAAAATAATATATATATATGTAAGATTTGATGCTCATTTCAGCCACAGCAATTCCTGACACCTAGCTGTGCTACCGAATCACCACCCTCCCCCTACTAGCTACTGTATCTGCCTTGGTAGGTACCTAAAATAGAGTGTATATACATGTCTGTATATATGCAGATACTAAGCTATACCCTAACATTATACTCAATGTATCCTATATTTGAGGTATGTACTTCGTTCAATGTAAGACCAAATTTAGTGTATGTACTGTACATGTGTATGCAGATACTAAGCTATAGCCTAACTTTATAAATTCTCATATATATATATATATATGTATCCTGTATTTGAGGGTATGTAAGACCACCTCCAATTTAGTGTGGGTACATGTATATGCAGATACTAAGCTACAAACTAACTTATACAAGTATGTATCCTATTGTACATCATCTTGCAATTAGAATTAAATATAACATTTATTTCTGCCTGCATTTTGTGTTCTATTCATTAAATATTGCCCATATCGCAACAAGAAGAGGATATTTATACTCAACCTGCATCACCTTATTTAGGCATCCTCTAATGCCATTAAATGCCATTAAATCACAACATCAGAAACGAACAAAATGTTTGTAAACACAATAAACATCCTATTGTAAACCATATAATTCATATCTACCTGGAACAACCAGTACATTATAAAATGTTTTTAAAAGAATAACATCACAAAAGGGCTAATTTCTATAAAAAATAAATCTTTATTCCATACGTACATCTCCAATACTGATACCAGCAGTCAGTATCAGTCTGATCATGTATTTTTTTATATGCAGGGGCACACAACGTTTTGAAATAATCCGTAATTTGAAAAAAAGCCTTATTAGCTTAACGTGTTTAATTGGCATGCAAAAACGTTGCAAAATAATATTGCATAATTTCAACATGCAACATTGACCAATCTGCTACAAGGGGGGTACTTTAACATGTTTACTTAATGGGAAGATCTGAAAGCTATGGATGACAAACAATAGACTTGTAGAACATTTTAACGCACTTTATGCTCTTTTAGCCATTTCAGCATTTATTTTAATGATAATAATAATACAGACAACTGTGCAGGCAGAACAGTGCTACCAATTGTCTTGCACAGTATGTGGCACTACACATAAGTCTTGTATAAGTCCTGATGTAAGAGGAAAAGTGGATCACTCAGACACAAAAGGTGTCGTCTGTTTGACTTTCATGTGCAGGTTCTTTCTTTGTTGTCTTTCCCTTTATAAGGTAGTATCACAAAACGGTGAGGCCTCGCCCCAAAACAATTTTGTGCACTACGCAGTACCCTGCACTGTGATTGGTCGGTGCTAAATACATTGCAGTCGGTGACATTTTGGCAGATAGTATCACAAAACGGTGAGGCCTCGCCCCAAAACAATTTTATGCACTACGCAGTACCCTGCATTGTGATTGGTCGGTGCTAAATACATTGCAGTCGGTGACATTTTGGCAGATTCCAACCTGCAAAGAATAACTGCATTAAGCCACTTTTCCCAATCTGGAACCCTTTTGCCGCAAGTTTTTTTTTCTGCTTGCGACCTTGCAAAGAGCAGTGACAGAGATGTTATTGGCTCGCTCACGTGGGGCTCGACGATGGCCTAAGCTATTGGAAGCTGCAGAGAGCCCTATTCGACAACAGGAGGGTAATAGGCTATGAGGGGCCCAATAACATGTAGTCTGTTTAGCCTGTACCTAAATCCGGCCCTGACTGAGCCGGTCAGGGTGATCTATTAGCTTCCTCCCGTAGGAGACACGCAGCGGTGCGGATGCCCGTCAACGTCAAACTAAGGAAGACGCGGTGTGGCCATCGGGGGGTTTGAAACTTGCAGCTCGATCGTACGCCGCTGGCCTGGGCTAATGAAACAGCAAGCGTCAGCTAAAGGGTTACTTAAATTAATTAACACTATATAATTCGATCAGTAATAATCATTATTGGAATTGTCGAGAACATATACTATATCTATGGGGGGGGGGTTTGGGGAGAACATTACAGTGAATGCGTATGCTTTCATTATTCATTCACAGACCTCTTTGCGATCTTTTGGTATTGTCTCATGCATGATACACCGAAAAGTTTCCAGATGTTTTCAGAAAAAAAGGATTCCGAGGCAAAACCTCTTCAAAGCAAAACGACGGTTATGTATCCGTAATGAAAAAACTTAATAAATCAACCTATGGCATCCAAGGGAAACAAGACAGAAACTGGAGAAATAAAAAGTGATCGAAGGCCAATTCGTCTAGCTCATTTTTCACATATTAAATTCTGTATTAAACATCTGCGTGGATATTTTGGTATTAATGAGTGATCAAGTTTGCCATGCAGATGTTACTTTGCATGGAAATTGGCTAAAGTGAATATACTTTTGCTCCCAAACCTTATAACTTTGGATATTGAATTCGCTCATGCAGATATGTCATATTAGCCATGGGAAGTACAAAGTACTGGGATTATCACATACCTAATTGACAGTGTAGATATGTCACATTATTATGCCATATATACAGTATGTTTTCAAATTTTTGTAATTTTGTATGTGAATATAAGTATGTGACATTAAAACAGAGCACTTGCCGGTAGTGGCAGCTCCCTTGTGTTAGTTTGGTGTTCCATCGTATGCTGTAGTCCGATTTGCCAGGATTGATTGCCCGGGGCTTACAGACCAGCAGCAATATTGGCAGATGCTCAAAGGCGATGGGGACGGGAGGGGGTGGGTGGTTCAATATCCTCACTTCCTTGGCGGTACATGCTTAACTTTTTTAGAATAATAACATTTGTCAAAAGTTACTCTGCTTTTGGGTTTCCCCTCCTCCTTTCACCCCCTTAGATTCGTCCTTGACACTCAGAAGTTACAAACTTAAATGGCAAACGTGACATATAATCACAGATATAATGGCCAAGTCTTTTTTTATTCTTTGTTTCAAATATTATAATGTGCTCGTGTAAGGAATATTATCTGCCCACTACTTATAAAGGTGATTCTGGTGAAGTCCATTGTATGTGACAGTAAATTCTTTCCGCCGCATATCTTGTGCTTTGTAACTACTTGTAATTGACCTATTCGGACATTTCTTTGACTGTGCACAACTCAAAATTAATGTCTGCTAGTGACAACTGACAACACGCAACTGTACGCAATAACACCCCTCGACAGTAGCAATCCAGGAGCAATCTGAAATTTTTAAATGGCTTTCGATATGTAAATGTTTAACGTTAAATGTTAATGTTAGCTTAAATATCGACATCTGATTATAACTGAAGGTGAAATCAATTGTCCCATATAACACTAGCTACATCCCTGCCAGCAA
>JAODAG010193911.1:0-13933 GCA_027574785.1 Orphnurgus asper | reverse complement strand
ATATATATTTGATAGCCCGCAGGAATGTGGGTTTGTGCAGGTCTTTGGCCAGAATTAAAGAGCTTCCCAGGAATAAACGTATAATGTAGAGGGTTAACAGGCTATTGATTGAATTTTATTCTTTTCATCATTCATTTAGGAAGAAATTTGCAACGTCAGGAACAAGATCCAAATTGGTGAAGTACTCAGACGAGAAATTTGTGAGTAAAAATCCTGTAACGATTTCATTTTTGTTTCCTTTATTTGTCTTGTACTTCTGCTCTTCAAGTCACATTCCTTCATTCTGTAGAATTCGAAGTATCAAATTCAAAGGGCGTTGTATTATTCAAGTGAAACAACACTTCATGGTTTCCGTCGACAGCATTCTCCTTCAAAAACCATAGTTTAATTCCATCTATAATTACCCTTTAATTAGTTACTCAGATAGTATATTCTGGGATATGTTTAGCCATCCTCACAACCTTCACTGTTGGTCTCAGTGATTAAGTCAGTTCACAACCCATCACTACTGGTCTCTGTGAGCTAAGTCCGCTCACAGAGACCAGCAGTGATGGTATCTGTGAGTAAGTTCACAACCCATCACTGCTCTTCTCTGTGAGAAAGTCAGCTCGCAACCCATCACTGCTGGTATAGCGTGGGTAAAAAGTTTCACCGGCCGGAAAAAATATCCTCCCCAGCTTTTTTCGCTTGTTTCCATACCGTGTACAAACTTTCTTGGCTTGACGTCAATTTGGATCCGTCTATACCGCCAGGTTACTTGGAGGGCAGGAGACGGGATCTCGACACCGACCGCCTCCAGATTAAAGCCAAGTTACGGAGGCAATCGACCGAAACGCTCGGTACAAAGGAACTCCAAGAAGAGGTATGATGAGGGGAGGTATGATGGGGGGGGGAACTCAATTATATATAGTACTGATCTAAAGGTACTCATAAATTAGCCGGCTCGTGAATCATCTCTACGAATATACATAGCTACAGCTAGCCGACCAACCACGCCAGAATTAGAACGAAGTGAGGCAGGAGGGGTGGAGAGAGGAGGATAATTGTATCATCCAATAATCCCCTCGACAATTTTCTTTGCAGCGTTTGGTGCCCTAAACATTTGTCGCTGGGGCTGCCAAAATTTTCTTTGCCCCCTGTAGACCCCCTTAACTATTATTCTGCATTTTCAAGGGGTTTTCACACACCTTGTCATATACTGTCAATTACGTACGTATTCACAGTTATTCTGTAATTTTAAATGGTAGACGATAAAATTGATTAATTGGTAAGTTGATTATTTTCTATTAATTGGTATGGGGAATTGTTTTTATTTTTATCATTATGTATGTGCATATTGTTGTTATAATTAAAGGTCACTGACACTGAGGGCGGCATCAGGAAACTTGAACGTCTTAAGAAGATGAGTCAGAGCCGTGCCGAGTCGTTGAGGTAAGATTTTTCCTCTAGGAAAGTGTGATGTAGAAAATTAGTCAGTTGATACTGGCAAGTATAACCAGGGTGTACATTTTAGGAGCATTCCCTTAAGATATATTATAACCATGGTTTTCGTAAAAGCTTTTACTCAACAAACAAGTTAGATGCTATTTGAAGGCCTCCACTAATTGAAAAGCAAACAAGAGCCACAGTCTGCCAGCATCTGTGACCTATATTTGTGAACTTGTTGACCAAGTTCACTGCACTTTGTTATTGTCAATGCAGTAAGACGTAGTGAAGATTCATCTGAAGAGCATGATGTAGTCAGTGAAGATTCATCTGAAGAGCATGGGGCCGGCTCTTTTATGGCAGTGACTTTTTGTGTTATGGATTAGTTTCGCAGAGATTGGAAAGAAATAAATGTTATCATATTAGGTTGTACTTAAGGCTTTCTGCAATTTGAAATGAAACAATAATGTCAATATTGTTTTATTTACATTCTGCTCATTGATCTTCCAGGAAAGAAATGGAGGAGCTCAGAGTCTTACAAACACTGGAAGAAGAGAAAACAAAGAAACAACAGAGGGTAGAGGAATTGTGAGTGTAGCGTCACTGTTATATTTTTAACCCCATTTCCCATTTTTCATGCATTTTTTTACCTTGAAACAATATATCTTCTCTCGACTCCGCTCACAACGGAGCTCGGTACTGCGCTGCTTTCCCCAATATTAGCTCTTTGAAGACACTTCGATGCCTATCACATTCGAAAATTACATCTCGATCGAAATCCGGTTGCCTCGAGGGTGGAAGCAAACGATGGCTCTGTACACGAATAGGTTAATTTTTAGTGTTAGGTGTTAATAGTTAGCAGTTAATAGAACTGTAGGTGGCCAATTGCCTCTCTCTATTCCACCGGATTGCCGAAAGGTAGATACTAATATTACCTTTTGTGGAGTAAGCGAGTATGGTTTTTTTGGGGGCACATTCAACAGGGAGTCGTTATTTTTAGATATCCAACGTATATACAACTCTCTTTGAAACTGACTCGTTGCTCCGACAGCAATATCCTTATTGTTTCTCTGCCAGCAACGCAATTGTGTCGAAAACGGTATCAGGCGCAATTAATGCCTTTCGTCGTCTGCTACAGTTTGAGGCAGTAAGAAGACCGCAGATACTACAATTATTCCACAGTATATTGCCAGTCGTTTTCTGTATATTGTGGGTTGACAATTAACAATCGTAGGAAAAATTCAGAATCTCCAAGTCGTAACACCCGCCTGTTGGCATCAAAGCATCATTAAGTTTGTGGTATATTGTTCTACTTTATGTTTAGGAGTGTAAAGAAACTCTTGTTAAATGGCGGCAGTCCCGGGAGCAGGATGGAATAGTTGGGTACATGCCTGCCTTGTAACTCCTGGACACTGGTTGAAAAGAGAAGGATTGTTAAACTCTGTGTTTGAGGCTTTGAGGCTTCCTACCCCTTGATATTATATATATATATATATATATATGCACTAAACTAAATTATATGTGTTTTACAGAAGCCTAGCTCTTGCAGTGAAGAAGGATGAGCTGAGAGCTGTCCTATTTGACCTCGTTTCACATTGCAGGAGCCTCCCAGATGACCTGGAGCACGTCATTAACGTCCTGATCGGGTAAGTTTATAATCTAATCTGCCGGCAGAAAAAAAGATTTAACCTTCCCAAGAATATAAACCTGATGCTTGCAGCTATAGGCACTGCATTATGTAAATTTGTTGCACTGCCATCTTTGTCTTTAATACATATGTCAATTGTTTGCTCTGTTTATATACATCACACAATTCACTTCCTGCTACGATCAGTTGCCAAATTAGCCAAATCTTCCGTCTCCACGTATAGATAAACGTGCCAATTAAGTGCCATTTACTTTTCGTGCAATCACAGCGAAGTATTGCATTTGCCGGCCATTGTATACATATGCTTCAAAGTTGAAAGTTGAGTTTTTCTGCCCTGTTCGTTTATTTTGTATCGTTTTTAAGCTTGTGCGGCCATATCTTAATTTCAATCACATGGCATGCCGTTTAATCCTTCAATCCTCAAATCTCTGCTGGAAATTTCATGCTTTTAAAAGTTTTAAGGCCGAAAGTATATGCGTTGGAACGGTTTGTCGAAATTGGAACTTTTTTTTTCATGCTTAGAATTTCAGCCTAATAGAGACAAAATAGTTTCATTTTTTTTTAACTTCCACGGTTAGCAGACTCGCACATATTACAACATTATTATTGTAACAGTTCTACATCATTTTCTTCAAACATATCTGCATGCAATATCATGGTGTATGCAGTGCGTGATTAATAAATAGTATGAGTTTTATACGAAACGACATGTGTCAATTTTTAAGCAATTGGAAGAAATTCCCACCTCACGATGGGAGAACTTGAGAAAAGAACTGAAGCATCATATATTTCCCGACGGAAGCTTAATATTAAAGCCTTCTTCAAGCGATGCGGCATTCATAGTTCCTCTCGTGCAGCGTGTATGATCTATGGATAACGATCCTTTGGTTTGAAGACGTCCACAACGCTAGCACTGATATACAATTCCAAGAAAGTGGAAAGTGTTCCGATTATGAAAGCAGTGAGTGGTTTAAATGCAGCCCGTTTTATGTTGTTTGATACGCAGAACCCTGGAATGCAGCGACACAGAAAATATCAAAATCCAGAGACTACAGGTAAGTGGTAAATCGTGATGCAAGGCAGGACAGGGCGTAGAGTCATGATTTGTTGATAAAGGTGAGGATGTAGCCAAGTATCTTGAAAGGGAGATCCGGTGGGGGAAACTATTCAAAATATTCAGTCGATGTGCACCGTAAACGTCTGTTTTTCTCGTATTACGTTTCCTGCTTCCTGTTTTTTATTTTTATTTGTGCCAAAGGAGGAGCGTATCGTTCCCAATGCTCACACCTGGATATACGTCCAGGGTTACGGTAAATTTGTAAAAAAGAAATTGAAATCGCAGTGCCTGGATCGTTTTTTTCCTATAGTATAGTATAGTAAGGGTTAGAGAATTAGGGTTAGGGAATCAAGAAACCCTGTCCGTACATGACAATCGTACTCTGAGCTTCAGGACGCAATTTGTTAGCGGACTTCACCTCCCCGCATAGCTAGGCAGAGAGTGCTGTGATATGTCGTGCGAATTGCTTTGCAGCGAAATATTTCGGCGACGATGCATGCCAGCTATGGTTCTGTTACTGATCCACATACCAGTTTGTGTGGCATGCACGTGACTACCTCTCTCTCTCTCTCTGTCTGTCAGCAACTGACTTAAACGCTGTCTGTATAGAGAGAAAAAAATGGTACATTTAAATTGTGCGAAATGATACCCGGCAGTGAATGTTTCTTGCTCTTGTTTTCCTGAATCGTGATTACTGATATTAAACATATTGAGCCCTGTTTGAACTTTGTTCATTAATTACTAATATGTATTATTGTTTACTTAGATGCAGGAGAACGTATGGAAGTCAGTGGAAACATTGACCCACATTCAAGGCAAAGCAAGCAAAATAACGGGCTACCTACAAAATAAGGTATGTTTTGTGACCATCAGATATGCACCTAACTGTAATGAAAATGTGTGTTCAATTGTGATGATTCCTGTGGTTGACAATTAACCCTCCTTCTAAAATCATAGTCTCGTTCACCTTCCGTAACCCCAAAACGGTACGTGGGTTTTAAGGATGTATCAATGGTTTTATGATGTTACATATCAATTGTTTTAGTAAGTCAGTTTGGTCAATTGTGCATGGGAGCTCAAAGGATCCATCCGACTTAAATAAATGTAATCCTTCTTTGAATTTGCTATAATCCCATTTCAGATCATGGAATTCCAAGCTAAACTGAAGCAGATGAACGAGGGATTGGATGACGGCCTATACACAGAGCCGCCATGCAAGTTGCAGGTACGCGAGATCGATTTATACGTTTCGGGGTGATGTGCGATGTGCGATGGTTTATTCTTGGGAAGGACAAATCTGTCCGTCCACCTGCGGATTTCCTGGATATGTGCGGCTAAATATGCTGAAGGATGTGACAATGGAAGTTGTTTTCCCCAAAAAGAAAAAAACACTCATACAAATCTCAGCCCCCGTCCTTGGCATCCAGTCTTTGCCAAGGCAACTCCCTGGTCAGTTGATATCTATCCAGTGTTTTCATTATCTCTTTTGCAGTACAAACTGTTCCTTTTTTATGATTTATTTGAGTTGTGACAGTTAGGATTGTTTATACTGGGATATTATAATCCCTAATTGTCATTAATTCCTTCAGCACTTTGATTACATGCACAAATGCAGCAATCTGCAGGGTGGAAGGTCAGATTTTTCTCCTTCCCAAGAATAAATTAACCTAATGAAATTCAATCGCTTGTGACATGTTTTGAGTTAATTAAGATTAGATGTGAGCTTTCGTGACTCATTACTCTTTCAGAAATGCGAGGTCCTACGTGAGGTCGATGAGGATGTGGGAGGAGAAGTTGCCCTGACCAAGATGATCTGCCAGATGTATCTCTTGGAGCAAACTCTGAAGGATCTCTATCGACTAGAAATGGAAATTTGCAAACATCGCGAATCGTGTCTTGAAGGTACGACGAGCAGGATTTTCAGGACTAAATGCACGTCCTTTTTGAGAAAAGTTGGCGTTGTCCATTAAATAATAATTGGCAGTCGCTCCACCATCTTGGAGCTATAATTACTTATCTCGCCTGTATCCTGTCGTATATGTCGTAAACTATATACCCCCACTCGACGAAGATGATTTGCCTCTCCTGCATGCATGCCCTCCTCCATGGGACATTGCCTGGGTATATGTCCTTCCCTCAGTGGTATGCAAAATTTCAGACTGTTAAGATGTGTTTATTTTAATCCGTAAAGTTCTTACTTTCATTTCCCCTCTACAGAAGGTCGGGAAAGTTTTGAAGTCACTAGAAATGAGTACGACAGCTTACTCGGAAAAATGTGAGTATAACTAGGAAGAAAATATATCTTCTTCGTTAATTATTTCGAAATTAGTTTCATTCTTGGGAAAGACAAATCTGTCTTTCCACCTGCAGATAACATGAAGACCATCTTGGCGGATAACCCTGAAAGCAACTTATATTTAAAAATAAAAAAACATGGAATATTCAGACATTTGTGATATTTTTTCGGAAACCCTTTTTTGGAGAATTTCGAAAAATCCTATTGTTTTGACAAGGGTGAAAATATTAGTAGTTTTTAGCAATGAACGTCACTGCAGCATTTTTTCTCCTTCCTCTTGGTTTCGTTTAGCGAAAATATCGATGATAACCTGAAGCAGAGCTTTGACAAACTAACGCAGTGCAGGAGAGAGGAGGAGAAGAAGAAGGTGAGTACTACATAAGACTAACTCGTTAGGTTTAATCTTGTCTTTACGTTTAGCGATAAGATCACGATTACAAACGTACGTCGCAAAGGGGGGGGGATTCGACCGATTCCTTTAGTGTCGTCGCGTCTCACACGTGTACCGTTCTCGTATCGTCCCTTGGCAATCTCCAGCAACAGAACCGAGAACGGTCAGAGCTGGACAGAAAGCGGACTCTGACGATGGAGACGGACTCCAGGCTCCAGGAGGCGAAGAGCAAGGTGGAGTTCACGATGTTCCGTCAGCTCAAGGCGGAGGAGGAGAAGCTGAAGGAGTACAAGCATAACATCGACTGCAAGAAGTTCATGTTCAAGGGGACCCTCACGGAGCTGACCAAGACGATCGCCGAGCGGTGGTCCGAGTACCACAGGTCCCAGAATAACGTGAACCAGGAGTCGAGAGATAACGCGATAAACCTGATGGTAAATGGCATTTTCTTTCCATTTCTCGGGAAGGGCAAATCTGTCCTTCCTCCCCCACATTTCTGCATTGGTAATAAAAATGCTGAAGGAAAGTGGCCGGGGACTATTATGATATCCCAGAAGAATAAAAAAAACACCTAACTGTCACAACTAATAATTTCAGCACCTGGTCTGTGAATGTGTATCCAGTGTTTTACCTCCTCCAAACTGAAAGTTTTATTTGGCGATGTACCCAACTTTTCCCACTTGCTCACCTCGGCCCCTTTTACAATTCTAATTTTTACATACGTGTTATTATAATTTGATCATGACATTAATACAATACATTAACGGTGGTAAAGATTATTGGATGAACACTCTAATCTTGCAAAATTTATACTTAATTCTGTTTCAGACCATGAGGGATGTCAGCCATGACTTGGAGCAGTACAGGAATGCTTTGGATGAGTAAGTGGACGTTCACTTCAATCTTTCCTTTTAATGCACGTTCATTCCTAATGACATTATACGGATTATATGTATATATATATAAACCTTTCAACCGAGCGACGTACAGTATGCTTTTTGTATCATTGTCCTACTTGTGTACATAGCCTCATGCACGTGAGTACAGCATTCAACGAAAGCTATAATAAATCGTTTCTTGCACTCAGGGCGATCGTCAGATTCCACCGAATGAAGTTACTCGAGGTCAACGAAGAGATCAAGAGGCTGTGGGTGAAGACGTACCAGGGCAACGGTGAGTGGTTTACCTTCTGCGTCATGTGAACTTATCTTATCCATCCGTGTTTCGTTTAATCGGACGAGATATGTATATATCGCCCATGCCGCGATGCCTGCTCTTAAACCTTTCTCATCCAAAGCCCTGGTCCGTAAGACTATAAAATGGGGTCCGAAACCATAAAAACTGGGGTCATTAAAACCTACCCCAGTAATAAATTTCTCTCGATTTAATGACCATCTTGTGAGAGGTCACTGTGAGCGATAGCTGTGCATGGTTTACAGCTTGGATATCAAAAAAGGCAGTAATCTTTTCTTTGTGACTTTCACAGATTACTTTGAACCTATTTACAGTTCCTGAGCTATGCCAAACAAGTTGTTGTGGTTTCCTTGGTACTTAAGATGCGTCATAAAAATTGTCTTAGGTTAGGTTATGATGGTTTTACCAAAAGCTTGCGGAGCAGTCGCGTCATGCCAGACAGATATCGCGAGCTGCGAAGTTTCGGTGGGGGATAACCGTGGAAGACGAAACCTAGCATCCTAGGTGCCAAAACAAGTTTTGGAAAAAAGTTGGGGAATAAAGCCCCGAGCATTCTCCATCACCCCCCCCTCTTGCGGCCATTCCTGACTCTCATGAAAGACGGATCTCTCTGTATGTTACAGGACAGTTTTGAACGTCTCCAAATTTTGCTCTATTTCGTACAGTCAAAGATGTCTTATTTCAACCCTATAACAGCTATAGCCGGGCCTGTTGAATGTATATTGTAAACATGGACTTTTGCGCATGACTTTATCAGTTTGTAGTTTATTGCTGGGTATTGATAATTCGATTACAATCTCCCGTTTTCGGTGGAGTCTATAGTCTAACAGCTCCAGTCATGTATTGGCGATACTTAAAAAATTGCTGCTGCCGCTGCCTCTTGTTAATTGTTTATTATAATTTTGTCACGACTGTATTGTGTCATATCATGCGTCAAATTCGTTTCCTCTGCAGACATTGATTCGATTAAAATTGAAGCTGCGGTGGACAAAGGCGATGGAAGGAGAGCGTACAATTACAGGGTAAATTTAAAAAGTTGTCCTTAATTCAAACTGATTATTCTCTGTCACAAATTAAATAACGTTTATTGCACGTGCATATCATATATACCCAGGACTGAGATAATTATAATTATTGCCTCGTCTGCCGGAATCGCATGGAGATTACACCCTCCTCCCGGGGTACAAAGGTCGACCGTGACCTACTCAATTACTATCAAGAATGTACACGGGTAACGATTATTCTCATACATACATCGATTGGATTGAGACTACCTAATAATTTGAAGCTGTGAATGATCAGATGTTAATAAATATCTGAAAGACCGATCTCCCTTACGAATTGCTTTTAAGAGTAATTTTGTTAATCCAGCCTTTAATTGGGTTTTGTTTAACGTCGTTGACCTTCCGTTCACAGGTCGAAATGGTCAAAGGCAAGAAAAGAATGAACATGAGAGAACGTTGCAGCATGGGCCAAAAGGTAAGTTAAGCTCAGATGGTTTTATACCGACAGGAGACATGTCTTTGACTCCCTTTGCATTCCCGCCCTGCGTCTCGTCCGTCCTTCCATATGTAGCATGCAGAGTTTGTAGTTTAGCATTAAAGAAATGGGTTAGGAACTTAGGACAATTGTCCACATATAACAAAAAAAGACCCCGAAATCCAAGGACCCAAACCACGAGACCCCCAACAGACCTATAAGTCTACCTTCCTGGATAAAGTGCCTAGAAGAGAGGATTCTTCATAAAGGCCATGACTACAACCAAATAAGGCAGATTATTCCACTCCTCCACAACTCTCTGCGAGAAGAAATTGTTCTTAACGTCCCACCTACGTCATCCCTAGTTTCTGAAGCTCGAAACAGCGACCTCTAGTGCTCCTCGACATGAAACTGTAAAAAAAATTATCAAAGGCATATATCGATATAACCCTCCATTTTCTTCAAAATTTCTCGACCTTTACAAAATGTAACCCTGTAGAGAAAGATCAACAAACTAGCCCATTATTTTGGAAGCAAATGCAGGTTATTTCCTGCAGATTGGGCAGACATTTTTATATTCGAAAAATTCAACGTTCTGTTTAATATTTCTGATTTTGTCAGGTGTTGGCGTCCCTCATCATCAGGATAGCCCTGGCCAGGATCTTCGGCGGTTCTTGCGGGGTCCTGGCCCTGGACGAGCCCACCACAAACCTGGATGAGCCGAACGTCAGGGCCTTGGCCAAGGCACTAAAGAGGTACGTACAAACGACGTCAAAATGTGTCGGATTATTAAAAACGACCGTTATTAAAACGGTTGGCCTAGCTTCTCGGCCTGTGTAGTTATACAGAGCTAAATGTGAGATATTCACATAATGCATTAGGCTGCTTGCCCGTGTCTTCTAGCCGGACATAACCGTCGACCCTACAATAAACACAAACTCCCCAGCCTGAAGGCCATGGAATAATTGAGCTAATCCCCTTCCCCCCCCCCAGGTGGGATAAATTCGCCGTTCACTAAACTGCCGGCATGGCGGGGGAACTTTACGCTCGTCGAGACCAAACTCGTTAAACGGCGGCCAGTTGCTCTGCTTGTCCGAAGGGAAAGTCGTGCCCGGTGGTCAGCCAGAGGAAGATTAATCCGAAGTTTAATATACGCAACGAATAACGATATGATATTTATCAGTCCTCGTACTGCTGTCGTGCCTGATCGCCATATTTATCCTCTTCTTCTTCTTCACAAACAGCATAATCACCGAGTGCGCCAGCCAGTCCAACTTCCAGTTGGTGATAATCAGCCACAACGAAACCTTTGTCGACATCTTGGCCCGGGACTACGGCAAACACTGCTACAAAGTCACCAGGGGTCGCAAGTAAGCATTTCTCCAGGGCGTTCCTTCTCGCATATAGACGTTTTCGATCTACACTTTCAATCTACAATTTTTTGCGGTATCCTTTTTTCCAGCAACGACGTAACTCGATTATAATCAATTCAAGTCCGCATCAGACGAGTAAGGTTTCATCTCTCTCTCTCTCTCCTCTTACTTCGTAGCAAACACACTGTGGTGGTGAAGTACGACACCACGTTCCTCCATCTGTCCTCCCTGCTGATGGTCGAGGACATAGAGCAGACTTATCCGGATCAAGAAGACGATCCCATGATGGAGATAATCCAAGGGCACTACTAATTGTCACTTGTAATGCGGGGAGTATGGATCTCATGGGAGGTATATCGGTCGGTGAAGTTTATTATAACAAATAACTCCCTGCCCTATTCGATCGTTTTAGTTTATTTTGCCAGCAAGCGTTTTTGAAGAGAAAAGTGACCTTCTTGCCAAGCTAACCTAATTGCCAAGTACTTGCTCATTTATTCAGATAACTTGCAGTGATTTCTTTAGATAAAAAAAATGGCCATTTCATTCATTTTAAGATAGTTCATCGGCCATCCAGAGCACGAGAGCTATCGTAGATCTGTTAATAAACAGCTGGGAATAAATAGCTTGGCCCAGGGATGTTACAGGGCTGTAATCTTGGCCCAGGGCTGTAATCTTAAATAAATCTACCATTTTGGTTACTGAAATCAGGGTTCTTAGGATGCAACCTGCTTTAAATGTTTGCATTAATCAGAAGAGAACGTATCTATGACAGTATGGATGTACATCAAACACCAGACTGTAATAGAGATGAGTACAGTGCATTCTACACAGGAAGCTGAAGGTAAATCTGGAGAATGCCAACACTCTCCCCATGTCAAACTATGAAGGAGGTGGCTGTGCAGTATGAAATAGCAGGAGTTATTTTAGCAAGCTTACAGAACACTATTCAAATAATGCAGGAACAGAAATGTTCTAATTTTGTCAGCTTGAATTTCTAAACTACCCTTTGTTTTGATTTTTAAATTAATAACATTTTTAATAATTGCATGAAAGAGCACTTTTGGCGCCTTTTTACAACGCTAAAAATAACATAATAAGCATCATACCATCTTTCCATACAGAGCTGAAAAGATGCTGGTTTATCTAAGCTACACCGCAGTAGCTACACCGCAGTAGCTACACCGCAATGTAATAGAAGTTTGTCAAAGCGTATTGAGGTTCCAATGCCCTTACTTACAACCTACTTACTTACAATCTACACCTAAGTTAAACTAAGTGTGAAACAAATCGGAGCTACACTGTATAGATGTGGAGACATGTTAAGTATTTTACCTTAAGCCCTACCCATTCATTGATATGCATGCTAGCTTCACCAAAACCAATAGGGATCATCTAAGGACAACGACCAACATATTATACAAAGATATGAATTTATCCAACTTGACATACGTCAGTTGGCAGTTTAAAAGATCAAGTGTAACAACAAACAGACACAGAGGGCCTACATACACGCGTACTGTACACACACACACACACTTGCCAACTCAACTGGATAGGTTCCTGAGCCTGTAACATCAGAACCAAGCATATCTAACTTCGCTTCCAGCATCTGTTACCTCAATAATCTTCTCGTGGACTAAACACAAATTTATGTAGGAATAGATGTGGCTACTAGTCTGTAATGCACATGAACTGTCTGACCTCCAAAATAAACATACCACTCCAGTATTCTATAACCTACAATATTTCTACCATGGACTATAGAACATATCATGCATAAACCTTGCATTCTTTTCACATGGCAAATTTGACCACCCTCAGAGGAATAATTTAACAAGCATTTACTTTACATCGAGTCATTAAGTGTTGGGACTTGGAGATGTTGAAATGATATTTTCAATTATAGCATCATAGCTTAGAGGGGGGACCTAGCAATAGTACATCACCAACCTGTGGCCCTTTTGACTTTAATGACTCTTCCATGACTAAATTGCCATTATGTATTAACAAAAAGCAACAACTGTAACATTTTAAGATCCTTGAAACTATAGGCTTCCACTGACAATATGAATCACCTGCCATGATCCTCTCAGGCTCCCTGACAATATTGCTTTCTATAAAAGAAATGACTTGTTGAGGTTTACCAATGAACCTTGACATTCTTATAGCATGACTCAAGTTTCTGGAGGCTGTACCACTAGGTAGGAGACTATCATGTACACTTCTATAATCAGCTAAGAGCACCATCCATCCATCCCAATTTTATGCACCATAAATTGTCAATTTGTCAGACATTGGGTTTCTGTGAAACCCAAGGACAACAGATGCAGCCATTCTTCATACATCTGCCTGTTTACCAGTTACTCTGGTCAATGTAGTATGACTGAAGTGTTTTGTCACATTGGTTCTTAAACCACCAGTGTTGTTTATATTGTGATAAATGGCTAGGGCAATGAGTTGCCTGTTCAATTTTCGGTAGCTAATACCATTGTTTCCTGTTACTGGGGGGGGGGAGGGTTCATTTATGTGTTAGAGTTTACATGGCTGCATGGGTTGTAGAGTACCTAATGGGATGGTTGTACAATACATTATGGGATGGTTGTACAGTACCCCATGGGTTGTACTTGTTGAGTACCTAATGGGAGAGTTGTGTACAGTACCTTATGGGCTGCAGCACAGTACAGTATGGGATGCACAGTACCTTATGGGACAGACGTCTATATAAAAGGATAAGATTTTGGGGAGTAGATCAGACAACCTATGTAGACCAGACTGAGAGAAGTGTTCTCAGATGAACCAGCCTGCATGTATTTGTAGCTGCCTTATAGTAGAAACTATATCAACCACTTGAAGAAACTGATAATGTAACACTCGTGTGTGTGTAACACTCGTGTGTGTGTAACACTCGTGTGTGTGTAACACTCGTGTGTGTGTAACACTCGTGTGTGTGTAACACTCGTGTGTGTGTAACACTCGTGTGTGTGTAACACTCGTGTGTGTGTAACACTCGTGTGTGTGTAACACTCGTGTGTGTGTAACACTCGTGTGTGTGTAACACTCGTGTGTGTGT
>JAODAG010193691.1:0-13935 GCA_027574785.1 Orphnurgus asper | reverse complement strand
AATATCCGTAAAATAGGCATCAATACCATTCTTAAAGGCATTGACACTACTGGCATACACCAATGCCTCAGGCAATGCTGTATAGGATAAGTTTAGTTTAGTACTAGTAGTAGTATTAAGTAGTACTATAGTAGTACTATTATACTACTACTAAGTTACTACTATTAGTAGTGGTATTAAGGGTTACGAAGCAATGTTATTATAGGCTTATAAAGAAACCCTTGTTCAGTGTCTGAGTTGTGATCGTGGAGTAACACCGGCTTTAACAATTAAGCCTCAGGCTTTTCGACATATGTCCAGAAGTTACGAGACTTACATGTACTCATCCATATCCCAGACTTCTCCCGCGACTGCCATTAAACGTTCCCATCTCACGTATGAGCACTCACGATGGACATAATCGTACCTTGATCTCGTTTGAGATCAACCTGTTTATCACCACTGCGCTGCAGCTGTTCAGAGTGAAGTTATTACAGTACTGTACGTACCAATCAAACCATGTAGCCTAACGAAAATCTAACTAAAAGTAAAAGCAGCTGTGCAAGTCATGCCTGAGTGTGCTGAACAATTGTCGTGCAGGCCTGCTAGCTGCTGTGGAGAAAGAAACTTCAAAGATTACTAGTGAAGTATACTAGTTTCCAGTACTATGGCATTGCCATCTCAATTGAAAGCAACTGTCCCATTAAGGAAGGAATACTAAACTTTTGCTATGAATGAGTATGGCTATAATATTATTTGCTGGCAGCATGCATCTGACCTTTGTAAGCAAATTCAATCATTACACACTTGTGATTATCCAGACAATTTACAACTTGAGTGAGATATATGTTCTTTACAAATCAACTCCCAAGTGACATTGGCTTGGACACTTTGTTTTATGGAGGGGGAGATTGGTAGCATATTTAAGTATACTGTAGTATACTATATCAAAGGACATGTTCCCAAAATGTTAGGATGGGTCATGTAAGTTCAAAGACGAGTTTCATAGCATACCATCTGTGTGGGAACGAAGAAATATTATCCGCCATACTTTTGGGCTTTTTCTCAGAAGCTCTTCTTTGAAATAAACACTTCCACACATTCTTTGTATCAGAAAGCTACATCGTGTTGATTTTGGTGCCTATATACAGAGGAATCACAGCTTGTTTTGGTCCGGGTAACGAATCACTTAGTGGTTTGTATTAACGCGGACTGCAACTGCATCGTACGGTGGTAGGTTATCATAAACCTTTTGATGAAAAGAGATTTAACGTATCATGTCATGCTTGTAATTTTCTTCTACAGACCGTAAACGTTTGCTTCTGGTTATATCCTGTGGCTCCTGGATCAATTTCAAAATGCTCCTCAGGATATCTGCACCGTTTCTGATCCTAGTCCTTGTGGCGTCTTCACTCGCCGCCAACCTTAACCACGAGAACGTAAAGGCCTTTGACATGTTCCCTCAGCATTTCAACGGCGGGGAACACGACATGGAATTTGATCACACAGCTTTTCTCGGTGGAATTGTAAGAATGTTGCATGAATTTAGCTGGTATAAAGGCATGTTATATGTGGGATATTTCAATGGTCCCATACAAATAATCATTATCCCTTTAACATAGTATGTACTAGTCTATTTTCTGTACGTTTATGCACGTATTAACCACGGAGTACTTTCACCATCCTAGATTTTCCCCGCTTCAGTATGGAAGCTATTTTGGGGATCGTCTGCCCTGAAAATGATTTTTTTTCGACATGCTTTACTAACTGTAGGCCTATGCTACGATGTATGCAGAAACCGGCAACAGTTGCAAACCTTTCCTAAATGTCCTCTGCATCGGATGATTAGATTGTAGCATATTAGCCCTTTAAGTTTGACACTTTTCTGAAAATTATGTATGACGAAACATTGCAAGGTCATTGGCCTATACTACTAGTGTCCGTTTTCTGCAATATGATTATTGCTACTGTACATATACAGTAGTTATAGGCTAGCTAAATGTTAAGCCAATTATCCTATTAAGCAATTTACAATTCTGGGTTTCTTTCGATGACAATATGACATGTAACAATGAAACTACAACTTGCTTGGCAATGAGATCTGGAGTTGGTTGTCGTCGCATACACAGCGATTTTGTGCAGAGTGGTTAATAACCAAGGGATATTCGTTACAGTGGATGGTTTTAATGACCTCATGTTTTGTGTTACGGTCTGGATGAGAAAGGTCTAAGAGAGGACGTTGCAGCATGTTACCCTGTAATTTTGGAGAGCATATTTCTGTCAATTATGATTGCCTTTGAACTTTTGAATTGGATTTTGCTACATGGCTTGGGTGTGCTTCCCTTAATTTACAGTATCTCTATATTGTTTGTTTATGTCATTTTGATTCCGTTCTTTGCTCGAAATTCCATTTTCAATACTTCAGAAAGCTGCCGAAGAATTTGAGAAGTTGCACGAACCCCAGGCAAAGGAGAAGTTAGCAAAAATTATCCATGGTATCGACAACAATAAAAATGGGGTCATCGAAAAGGGTGAGTACTATAGTTTTTGTCAGGAATACTCCGAGTCGATCATAAACAATTTTGATTTGGCAGTAGGAACGGCCCTAGCTTGGCACACGACATGTATAGATGGTAGAAGTTTTATAACTATTTGAGTAACCAATCAGTAGAAAATTTGGTAATAGGTAATCAATCGATGTTTGGCGTACCCGATTTCTGACTTTCAATTGCAACCCTGCAAACTCGTTATCCCCCCAGTAGTGGCGATGATCTGATTGTGTAAAATTACTAATTAGTATGCAGGCTTTGTTTCATGATTCCTGTCAAGCCCTTGGAAAACATCGCTGCAGCTGATATTTTCTCCAAGGCTTCTGCAGTAATGAATTTGATATACTATGTAATTCTATTATCCAATACCTGACTATAATCAAGCGAAGAGTGGTCTCTTTGAGACCATAGTTTTTCTTTTTCATGAGAGGCTATTTCTTTTGGATGGGGGAGGGGGTTATGGTTGAGTATTATTGTTAGGTTTGCAAATTTAAGCATAATTTAAATTTTAAGCAATCATTCATGGTATATATGTTACTACAGTAGCTCGTTCGTTTGAAAGAGCGGTTATCAAATTATCGTAACTTAGGCATATAACCATTGTCTTGTAGTGATACCTGCAGACAATGGCAACCATCCAAGTGTTTCAAAACCAGGAGACTTTCACAAAGAAACCTGGAGACTGGTCCCCTAAAAGGGAGATTTGAGCGTGTTCCAAATGTAGCATACGATGTTCAGTCGTATGTCAGATCGCGCAGGATAATTCACTTGCTTAGCTACCGTCAGCCAGCTTGGCGATCATTCATTCCCGATAAAATACCGTTCTCTTCGAAACAGAGGAACTGGTCACTCACCTCAGAGAGTCCTTACGGATGATCGACGTGGAGGCAGCGGAGTGGCAGTTTGACGAGGCGGACGAGGATGAGAGTGGTCTGGTCAGCAACGAGGAGTACATGAAGCATCAATTTGGATATATGGATGACCTCCAGAAGGAGGAAGAGGTAACCAAGGAGGTAAGGAGGCCAGAGGGGTGGGATAGGAAAATTACAAAGGGAGGTAATTAAGCAATGAGAGGGACCGTCCGGGGGTTGAAGACTACCAAGATCCGTTTTGGGCACAGGTTTTGTGAAAGGCCCGAGGGGTGTGCTACCCAAGACAGGGCACGTGTCAATTTTTGTGTTAGTACTACTTTTTGTAAGATAAATATTAGTAAGTGATCCAGTCAGTAGAGGATTTGGGAAATCAGGAATTCTTTCCATAATAAATGGAAATATGATGAAATATTTACATGCAATCCCTGGTGCAAATGTTAACTTATATGTTCACAGAAAATGTATGCATCTACATCGAGCACTGGTCTATTGAAAGTAAATTAGTAAAGAAAATCAAAACAAAAACTCTTGGGGAGGGTTATGACTTGTGTTAGATAAATGGCAATCCCCCTCCCCCTGGAGTCGAGTTTTAATGATCAGTATGCTCAGACTGGAAATTGATTTTGAAAAGACGTTTGGTGAGGTCGTTTCATACATGCTTCTTTATGATACAAAATTATTGACATTTAAAGAAAGTTTAAGCTACTCGTACATATTTCTGACGTCACTTTCCTTACTTTCTTCTCGTAGTACATGGCCCATGCAAATACGTTATTTCAAGCTGCCGACAGGGACAAAGACACTCAATTGAGCAAACACGAATACTTGGCAGTCCATAACCCATCAAACTCTCCGGAAACCGAGGTCGGTAGAGGTCAAAGGTTCTCGTCGACCATGAACCGTTTTAACAATACATGTGCACCGAACGCGGCGTACTTGGCATACTTGTACTTGAACTATCGAACGCGGGATGATTGTGAATCGACCCGGCACGATTTCTTTCTTCGTCCAGAGTAACAAACCATCCATCCAGGATTGGAAGGACAAAGTGGTGTACACGCTTTGTTGTGATGAAAAAAAAGTTATTCATCCCACGTCATTCGACAAAACCAATTCCCGTCAAAACCTGATGGAAGTGATTCCTTCGTTATCTAACTTATACTTAGTAACGTGACTGACGTGATGCTTTCGATAGCTGACCTACGATAAAATAGTATAATTGATGTGATGCAATTTTGTAAACCTGACTTTCGTTTAGTAACATGTTTGACTTGATGCTTTCGATAACCTGACTTTCGTTTTGTAACATGATTGACTTGATGCTTTCAATAACCTGACTTATGATCGATTAGTAACATGTTTGACGTGATGCTTTCATAACCTGACTTTCGTTTGGTAACATGATTGACTTGATACTTTCGATGACCTGACTTACGATCAGTAATATGATTGAAGTGATGCTTTTGTTACCTGACTTACATTTACTAAAAAAGCCTGGGCAACTTTGAGAGCAAGCATTTTGTTGAGTATGAAAAATTGACACAAAAGAACACAAGATCTTCTTTTGGTTTCACAGAAAATTGAAATGGAATATATGATAGGAGTCATGGATATGGACAAAGATGGTGCCATCTCCTTTCAAGAATGGCTCGCAGAAGGAGATGAAGATGCAGATTATGGTACGTGGAGTCGTTATCTTTGATCAGAGTATATAGCGGGACAATCTGGTGGCCAATTAAGAATTTCAAAGATCCCCAGTTCGAATGCCTGGCCAGAGCATGATCGTCTTACACAGTGCAACTGCTTTGTAGTAATGATTAATTATTCAATGGGTTTCAGTGGTCTAATTTGCAACAACTTCGATCAGTACAGCCGTAGTGTAGGTGATGTTCACCTGGTCTGGAGGATGTTATTGTTACTCAGCAGAAATGGTCCTTGTTATTTACTATCTATAGCTCAAAGGCAATTCATGAAATCTACATGCAATTGCTCCAGCTAAACCACATTTGCCAGACCTAAGTAATAAGTCATATGGGTAACCCACGTGTGTTGAATGACATGGCAGAAGACGTGGAACAGTCACGGTGGAAGTTAATTTACCAGATTTTTGGTACAAAAACTGGTGGGTTTACGAAAGTCTTCGAGGGGAAAGGGTTAGGCATCGTCGATCTTGAGAAAGTGCTTCCGGACTTGCGTTCGTTGGATGGAGATGGTGATATTCATGTATATTAGCCTAAGATGGAGACACTTCCTAAACCTAATCCACTAAGTTAAAGTACACTTAATGTTAAAGAAACAGGTGAGTGTGTGGCCTAGCGGTACAAGTGTCCGCTTCTTAATTAGCCCAGAGGTTGTCGCTTCGATCCCCAGACATGGATTGTTCAGCACAGCTGCTTTGCAGTGGTGATGGGTTCAGTCTTCCATGCCATTTTAGTGATTTGGTTCGATTCGCAGTGGGTTTGTTTCATTGGCGTTGCAATAACTTTGCTCAGACCAGCTGCAGTGCAGCGGTGATAAACAGGTTGCTCTCACATCCCTCTGTCGGATAAATGTTAAATGGGGGTCCGGGGAGCAGTATGGATGGTTAAATGTCTGCCTTGTTAACTTCTGAACATTGGCTTGTTAAAGCCGGCGGTCGTCCACGATCATCACCACCACCGACAGGGTTGCTTTATCAGGCTTCCTAACCCTTACTTTACTAAACTAAATCAAATGTTCCATTCAAAGAAATTATAATGTAATAAGAATAGATTCTTGAGGCAGCTAATTTCCCTGGTAAATTGACAGTCCTCCCAAGATTGTTGGTTCTGATGCCGACATCTCAGGAGGAGCCTACATCCAGTCAAGTCGGCATGTGTTTGCGAGTGTGTGTGTTTGCATTAGGGACGAGGACCTGAACAAAGGAATTCAAAGTCCTAGGTAGTCAATTCAAAAGTATCACCAAGTCCTTGGTAGACTTCAATTGTTGTTTATATTGTTAGGGGCTGGTAAGGGGTCAGTTAGTTTGTGTGGGTACCGTATATATTTGTATGTGACACATGACATTGTAAACATGATAACTCAAGTATGGCATGTTGGATTGATGGCAGAGCGAGTTACCTACGTATGCCCTTCTTCTTGGATATGGATGATGTTAATTACTGTAAACTAAATATACTGCAAGTTACCTATGTCCTTCTTGGATATGGATGCTCTTTCCTCTTTGATATGGATAATGTTAATTACCATAAACTAAATACACTGAAACTAGTTACCTACGTATGCTCTTCTTCTTAGATATGGATGATGTTATTACCATAAACTAAATACACTGCAAGTTACCTATGTATGCTCTTCTTCTTGGATATGGATGATGTTAATTACTGTTAACTAAATATACTGCAAGTTACCTACGTATGCTCTTTCCTCTTTGAAATGGATGATGTTAATTACCATAAACTAAATACACTGAAACTAGTTACCTACGTATGCTCTTCTTAGATATGGATGATGTTAATTACCATAAACTAAATACACTGCAAGTTACCTATGTATGCTCTTCTTGGATATGGATGATGTTAATTATTGTTAACTAAATATACTGCAAGGTACCTATGTATGCTCTTTCCTCTTTGATATGGATAATGTTAATTACTGTAAACTAAATACACTGCAAGTTACCTATGTATGCTCTTCTCCTTAGATAAGGACGATCCCGAGGAGAAAGAGTTACTCGAAAGTGATCGTATCATCTTTGAAGAAGAGGTGGACCATAACAGAGATGGATACGGCAGAGGTTATGAAGAATTGGTCAACACAGTACGACCCCAGTATCATTTCCAGGCAAAGGACGAGGTAGGCGTCATCCATCCAGTCGAAACAATTAATCTGCATGGATGCTCTCTTCTTCTTGCAAAACTCGTAGAGGAAACAATAGGGTACAAAAGTTGTCAAATTGACTTGCTCAAGTATTCAATTTGTGCGTTTCTTTGTTTTGCCGCTTGCAACCTTTGGTTCTTATATTTGGGATTCTATGAAATCTGGGGAAATTCCGGCAAACGGAAAGGATGTTTTTGTTCTCCTACAGTAGTGGACGTAGCAATTCCATTTGCAGTCATAAAGTACACACCGACCGGTTTCAACTAACACGTTTTCAAAACTAGCCTGCTCTTTCTCTCGAGAAAGAGCACTCAGTAGAATGTACGGCATCTTTGGAGGGGATTGGAGGTTAGTGGGCGAATTGGTTCCGCAGTAGGGATTCTACAATAAGTAGTTATAAGCATATCGTAAGAGATAGGTGAGTAGTAGAGTGCAGTGAAGTTGCAAATACGAAGCCATCAAATAAGCAACAACAAAAACCTTTGCCATGCATGGTGGTTGAATGACCCAGGGTTGCAGCAGCAGTTATCAAGGTTTAATGATGAGGTTTTCTAACTGTTACATCATACTTTGTTGTGTTTTGTAAAATCTGTATTGTTTGCCTCTGCTTAGAATTAGTACCAGACCACTGCAGCAGTATAGTAATTCCCTTGCAAAACTGTGGTTCTTACTACCAGAGGTACCGGAACACTACTCATTTGATAAATATACAGTTTATGGCTGCGAACAAGTAAAATGGACACAATCTTTTTCCAGCCATACCGTTGAATCTTACCGAATGCATGGCATATGCTATTTCCAGTTTGGGTCAATTTTTACGGGAGTGTCGCTTGATATAGCACAGGCACAAGTGGGAACAGAGCCATGGTCAGCGTCATCTTTCTTTTCAAAGTGGAAAGATATGTGTATGTTAGGTTTATTGTTGAGAAGGACGAATCTGTATATCCATCCACCTGCAGAATCTTCTTCTGTGAGTAACAAACTTGCTGAAGGAAGTTACAAGAATATGATCTCTCTGAATAAACTTAGGTAATGTTCACAACTCATATAAATATCTTCCCTGAAAATGTACAGTATGTAGATCCAGGTGTTTTTTTTTTTATTAACTTCTTTCTATGGACAATTAGTACTTGACATTTTGATAGCTATGTAGCTATGTAATTGTATTCTACAGTTCAATTAGCTATTACACAACAGTTTTATGATTTGAACATAAGTTAGTTAATCAGCATGTACCCTTGAGACCTTCCTTAGTACATGGTCGCACCACATTTTTTAGTGTATAGGCAGCTCTGGACTAGTTTTTGTAGAGGGAAGATATTACTGGTGTCGTGATCACATGGTCATTGGGAGTTGACAATCAAATCTGACAAAGCTTGAACTATAGCCAGCCTATGTTGTAAACATTGTCAGTGCGATGGCCTAAACTAGCCATGCCATGTGGGGAGGACAGCTATCTGGGAAGAATGGAAATGCATATCAGAGCTCTTCAAAGCCTTGGTACGGTGGTGGATATCCCATTCAAGAGCTCTCGCAGGACAGGATAGCCATGTCCTCAGAGGAATGACCTTATTAAGAGTCAGGATTAAGGTATCACCCTGAGTCTGAAGTGTGGCTTTTATGAATGAAATTTGCATCCAGAATCAAGTGGACACCCGGAGGGTCAAACCTGCACGATTGGCAAGGGCTGTAAAACAACTTCTCCGTTGGGCTGTATAGCCACTGCCACTATTTTTTTATGTTAAGAGTGAAATAAGGAATAGGAATCGCTCTTAAGTTCGATTCTAAAACTGCCCCTATCAATCGGGACGGAGGACGTGTCCGTACCGGAGGTCTAGCAATGCAGCCATATCTTCGAACAAGAGAGCAGCAATGATACGGTTCTCTCCTACCGTCGAACCATCAGGGAAACCTGTATGGATAAGAGGGTATTACCGAATGATAAATCGTTATCGTCAAAATCTGGGGGATCTGTCTGGTGGTGGTCGGTGCACGACTTCCTTAAATAACCCGGCATAAATTGGTGCTGCCCTCTATTCTTACCAATCTCTAACTGTATACTTATAACTACCAGGTGTAACTACCCCACTTCTCACTTAGAAATACTGTACTGTGACATCATTAAGTGACATCATTCTGATTCAACCTCTCTCTGAGAGGTTCCAAAACTTTGTTTTTCCCCATGTGTAACACCATGTAGGAATCAAAAGAACAAAACATGAAAATGAATTCATGGCTGACCATGAATCCATGAAGAACTCAGCAGAGCATGACAACATTCCTTTAATGAAGGAACCATGAACTGTGGGGGGAAAAAAATCCTAAACCCGGATTGAGGAACCCTGGGTGGAGAGCCCTATTCCACAGACCCGAAAAGCGCTAACATTTTACGAAAAAATCAACGCATCAATTTAAAAAAAAACTATCGAAAAAACAGAATATACTTAACGCAACAGTGAGGCAAGTATAGATGACAGAGGAGAAAATCCGAAAAGAAATTTCTCGCGAGAAATGGATATTCTCACGAGAAATTTCTCGCGAGAGGTAATTTCCAGGGAAATATATACGGTCGCTACACAGACCTACCGTACACTTTGGACTCAGTACAATGTTATGAGACTGTGGCATCACCTGGATGTAATTATACATCATGGATGGTAGGACAGAGGCTGTAGGTTAATTGTTTGTAAGTATGGGATGCTACGTTGGTCCATATGTGCAATATATATATATATCTGTATTATATATATTCAGGAGCATATATATTTATTAAGTGTAGGAATTGTATGCAGAATTGTTTGAATTATAAGGATGGCCCTGGACCAACATTTATTTTGACATTTACAAGAGGAACATTATCTCTAAGCATCCCCAGTTAAATCCCCTTTCAAAGACGGTGTAACTTAATTACACGACAAGCTTGTTCTATTGACTTTAATTTGATTTAATTGATTCAGATTTGTCTTAAATTATCTCTCTTTGTTTGCACCTTTTTGTTGTTGTTGCAGGTAGATCACTTGATCGAATTGGCCGACATGAACAACGACGACCAACTCTCTTACAAAGAGATTCTAGACCGGTACGACCTATTCGCAGGAAGTGTCGAAACGCACAAGGGAGTATATCATCACGAAGATGAACTTTGAAAATATTTTTTGGGGGGGATGGGGGGGGGGGAAGGTTCTCGGTGTGAGATGAGAACGCTTTAATAACGGCACTTTTAGTTGGTTGAAAATTTAGATTGAGAGCATCGATTAAAAAATCATAGTAGTGTATTCATAAGCATATGAAATAAACTTTCTTGCTGGTAATAAGGGAAAGAAGACAATATTTTTATTCTGGGGTTAATGATGGTATAGTGATTGATTTTTTTTTTGGTAGAAAGTATGCATTCTTTGCTGGTTGCACTGGCAATCTCGAGTTTGCATTCCTTGCCGGTTGCAATGTCTGTCAATAGTTTTGCATTTTTACGGGTTGTATTGTCAGACAAGTTTTGCACTCTTTGACGGTTGCATGTGAATGATTTGTGCATTCTTTGCTGGTTGCGTTAATTTGCCGGTTGTAATGTCAATCATATGTAATGCATTCTTGGCTGGTTGCAAGTCAATCAATAGTTATGTATGTTTTGATGGTTGCATGTCATTGATGCATTATGCATTCTTAGTGGGTTGCAATATCAATCATTAGTTAATTTGCCAGTTGTAATGTCAATCATTTGTTATGCATTCTTTGATGGTTGCGATGTCAATCATTAATTATGCCTTCTTTGCCGGTTGCATGTCTATAATTATAGCTATGCATACATAGCTGGTTGCGATGTCAATCACTAATTATGCCTTCTTTGCCGGTTGCATGTCTATAATTAGCTATGCATACATAGCTGGTTGCAATGTCAATCATTAATTATGCCTTCTTTGCCGGTTGCATGTCAATAAGTAGCTATGCATCCTTTGATGGTTGCGATGTCAATCATTAATCATGCCTTCTTTGCCGGTTGCATGTCTATGATTTGCTATGCATTCTTTGTCAGTTGCAAAGTCAGTCATTAGTTATGCATTCTTAATTATGCCTTCTTGGCCGGTTGCATGTCTATAATTAACTATGCAATCATAGCTGGTTGCAATGTCAATCTTTAATTATTCCTTCTTTGCCAGATTCAGTCATTGATTAGCTATGCATTATCTGATGGTTGCAATGTATTTTAATAGAGTTTACTGTTCTTAAAACCTTGTTTGGAACACGTAATTTTTATTATGAATTATTTTAATTTTTGTCATCAAGAGGCTGGTTGTTTATTAAATGTTTGTTTACTATGTTTGTTTAGTGACATCAATACCCATGACTTACAGCCGATATAATTGATTGATTCTTATCGAGCGGCATATAAACAAAGCTTCCCTCTACGTTTTATTGAGTTAGAAAGTATTCAGACCCACAGTGTCTTTTCATTTCATCTCTCCGTATAGCATTGGATCATATTTATAAGTGAAACTCTTACTGCATTGATGTTATTATATTGGAAAAAATTATTTCCAACAATTTTGTACATTGCATGGATACATGTTGTGATGCAATATATATGACTGGACCTTGACCAGGAGCGCATTCTGATTTTGTTTTTAATTATCGTTTTTTTTTCTTTCCGGAAATAGTTTTGTGAAGCGGAAAGACCAACTCTCGCCTATGATAATGAATGTTCTAGGGTCATTATGGGAGGATGTTGTTGGGGGGTGGTAGTGATTTGGTGGAAGATGAACTATTGTAAACTGCAAGGATGTCTGTCTGCACCATGTGAAAATTGACCTTTCTTGAAGGTTTCAATACATTAACCACTATATTTTGATGATCATAATTTCCAGTTATAATGATAGTACGGTACGTTGTGATGTTTCATTCTATTTTGTAAATAGTCACACTCCTTTGCAAACTATGGTGTACAGTATAAAATAAATATATTTAATAAATATATAAATATAAATTTATAAGCTGAAATATATTGTTCGTCGAAACGCATTAAGAAATCGCTAATTTGTTATAACACCGTCGTGCTATGGAACCATAATTAAGAAGCAATTTACTTTTATAGTACTTATATCACACCAGGGCCATGTCTTCAGAGGTTATGAGGCCCTGAGTACAGTAATGTTTGGGGCCCCTACCCCCCAACCATCTTCCGCCTCACTAACTCAATTCATCGTGTTGGTGAGGCCCTCACCAAGGGTGACGCCAGGTTCAGGGAAAGTGGGGAGGATTATTGAGTTAGACCTGTATTTTTTTGCATAGAAAATAGGCGAGACTACTTCGAAGCAGATTTTTGTACCTCACCTCACCCCCTACATACATCTAGTCCCCACCTACCTGGCGCCTACCCTGGCCCGCACCCCAACACATTGTTTGACGTACCCTTCACTGCATGTCAACGATGCCGATATCCCTCACCGACGGTTTTCAAGTAGGCCTATAGGGCCTACCGTATACCGGCCAGCAGGGCAATCAAAGCAGGCTACAACGTGACTGAGATTGCTGATGGGTGCCAAAGATATCCCAGTTTGGGGTAGTCAGTTATATGGTTGGTATTCATCGTTGTTTGGTGGTGGTGATCCACTGGTTTAAAGAGTGGCTGAGTACTTCCATGATCCCAGCGATTTCCTACCAGAAGAGCGGAACACAAATTAGTGCAGGGCTGTTTTATGGCCAGCACCGAGATGTGTTTTACGACTCTCCAACTGGTGACAATGGGGGTATAGTAGGGGTGAAAATACACTTGAAGACGACTAACATATCAGGCCAACACATCCGTGTAGCTATTGTTAAACAGCCTATTCCCAAAAGAAGTTACAGATGAGCCTCGATCGTTAACTGTGTCACGCCGCCTATCTAAGCCATAAACTTAAGTGCCAGCTTGAGTGGACACTATCCCTGTATCAGCTTCGGAAGTAATTCGACGCTAGAACAGGAAGGGAATCAACCGGTTATATGACGCCAAAGTTCACCAGTAGCTTTCATTACCAGCATCATATGCTTGCTTATTAAAAGGATTTGATTATTTTAGATTTATCACGTTCGCTCAGTTACTCTCTGCATGCAGCTTATGCAGCGCACTTCGACAAAGCTAGGACGAACATGGCCGAACTCAAGAGTATTCCAGTAAACCGTTTTTCATTTCATAATCAATCTCGTGCACTCAAGCTCCGTCTCCAGCACGTCATCTGAGCGTTCCTGGAGCCTAGAATTACCACTAGAATTGTGATCATCTGCTGATGTGCCTGCACATCACCTTGGACTTGGATTGTTTTACCGCATTTCACTGAAGACCGACCGACTGTCACTCAGACTTTGCAATGTCACGGTACTACTCGCCGGTTCTCTTTGAATCTTTGGAACGCCGCGAGGTTCCAGCCGCCGAGCGAGATTATAGTAGCTTTAGTACGCAGTACAATTTCAACTACAGTTTCTCCAGTTACGGAGACGACTGGTCGTTTGATGTTTGCCAGTATCCGACAGAACTCGAATGGACGTCTCCAGCAATTCTGGTTTTAATCATAGCAGGATTCCTTTCCTCCCTGTTCTACCTAGTTCTCGTAACACTTCGCCATCGTCTTTTGGCGCACGCGTATTTTCTCTTTCTCAACAGTTTCCTGATGGCGAACTTCATTAACATCATGGCAGACGGGTTG